>JAJPUD010001431.1:292790-381679 GCA_023553655.1 Myrmecobius fasciatus | reverse complement strand
CAACTCTGAGATACCACTACACACCTGTCAGATTGGCTAAAATGACACGAAATGATAATGATAACTGTTGGAGGGGATGTGGGAAAACTGGGACACTGATACATTGTTGGTGGAACTGTGAACGGATCCAACCATTCTGGAGAGCAATTTGGAGCTATGCTCAAAAAGTTATCAAACAGTGCATAACCTTTGACCCAGCAGTGTTTCTACTGGGCCTATATTCCAAAGAGATTTTAAAGGAGGGAAAGGGACCCACATGTGCAAAAATGTTTGTGGCAGCCCTTTTTGTAGTGGCAAGAAACTGGAAATTGAAAGGATGCCCATCAATTGGAGAATGGCTGAATAAATTATGGTATATGAATGTTATGGAATATTATTGTTCTATAAGAAATGACCAACAGGAGGATTTCAGAGAGGATTGGAGAGACTTGCGTGAACTGATGCTGAGTGAAATGAGCAGAACCAGGAGATCATTATACACGGCAACAACAATACTATATGATAATCAATTCTGATGGACACGGCTCTCTGCAACAATGATGTGATTCAAACCAGTTCTTCAGCAATGAAGATAGTCATATACATCCAGAGAGAGGCCCGTGGGAACTGAGTGTGAACTACAACACAGCATTTTAAAGCTTTCTGTGAATATTTCCATGCATTTTGTTTTCCTTCTTAGGTTGTTTTTTTTCTTCTTCTCTTTCTAGATCTGATGTTTCTTGTGCAGTAAGATAACTGTATAGATATGTATACATGTATTGTATTTGTCATATAATTTATCCTATTTAGCATGTATTAGATTACCTGTCATCTAGGGGTGGGAGGTGGGGGGGAGGAGGGGAAAAGCTTTGGAAAAAAAAAGTTTTTACAAAGGTCAATGTTGAAAAAAAAAAAGAACATAAAAAAAATAAATAAATAAATAAATGAAATAAAAAAAATAAAAAAAAATTTGTAACAGAAAGCTTTGCAAGGGTCAATGTTGAAAACTTACCCATATGTTTTGCAAATAAAAAGCTTTAATAAAAATAAATAAATAAATAAATAAAGGCAGTAGGCTCCTCCTCACTAGTGATTTTCAAGGAAAGGTTATCTGACTACTTTGAGGAGATGATCAAATGAGAAGGCATATGTAAAATACCTTGTAAGTCTTCAAGAAGTATAAAATGCTAGTTATTATAACTATTATGGTATAAAAAAGATTTTTCTCTAGGTAGAGGTCAAACTAGATCAAGAGTTCAAATCTTTATAGGTTGGAGCCTTCTGATCACCTAGAGAAACCTATAGAATCCTTCTCAGAACATTTTAAAATTACGGAAGAAAATGTTCAATTTCAATTAGAGGTTAGTAAAAATAAAAACTCTTTTTTTCATCCAAGTTTATGGACCCCTGCCCCCGACATATATCCACAGATCTACAGACTCCAGATTAAGAAGCCCTGAGCTAAAGGGTTTCTGAGGTGCCTGTGACTGATATTTGGTGTGTGATGAGAGAAATGAGCAAAAGTAAGGTCTATCAAGAAGCTATTGCAATCATGCAGCCAGGTGATAATGAGGGCCTAGGCTAGGCTGACTGCAGTGGAAATAAAGAGGGAATAAATTTGAGAGATGTCACAGAGATTAAAATCAACAGAACTGAGTAGCTGATTGGATGGGAGATGTGGGAAGGGGAGAAAAAGGGGAGAATCAAATCCAACACCAAGGCTTGGAGCATAGGAGTCACTGACAGGAACAGCAAAGTCAGAGAAGGAGCTGGCTTAGGAGGAAAGATAATAATGATAGGGTAATGCATCAGTTATTATTAAAATGACAGAAAGGGAGAGGCAGAGAAAGACAGAAAGATAAAGAGAGAGACAGAAACGCACAGTGTCTGCATAGTCAGAGTTAAATCTTACCCATGAAGCAAAACTTAATAAGGCCTGAACTCAGAAGCTGAACTGTTCCTTCTACCTAAGCCCAGGCTTCAAGAGATTGGGGGGAGAGAAAGGAAAGGGGTAGAAAGAGGTAGGCAAAGGAGATCCAGACACCTTTTCAGAAAAACAAAATGTCACTCATCATATATCCAAGATAATTAAGTGGCTCTTCCCTTACAATTCAGACATAATGAGAAATTTGTTTTTTCTCTTACATAACCTAACCCATGTCCATCTCCCATCTCCATGCCTTTGCAATGCCTAAAATGCCCTTTCCTCTTCACCTACAGTCTCAGAATTCTTGGCTTTCTTTAAGACCGAGATCAGCCATCACCTTCAAATCTGAGGTTAACAAAAATTTAGGAGAGATAGCCAACATACAGGATGAAAGGGACACAATCCAAATGGAGCCCAATAGACTAGAATGATGGGCTGTATCTTGTTCAGGAAACCTCTCTTCATCCCTTCCAACTACTAATGCTTTTCCTTGTAAGGTTATGTTGTATCTCCTCTGTATATATCTTGTATATACCTATTTTTGTACATGTTATCTCCTCCGTTGGGATGTAAGATCATGGAGGTGGAGGACGGTTTTCTATTTTTCTTCACATCCCTAGAGTTAAGCATAGTTAATCACTTAATAAGTGTTTGTTGACTGACTGACAGATTGCTGAAGGAAACTTGGCTGTAAGTGAGCAGACAGGGATTAGGGCCCAAGTCTCCTGACTCCAGATCCAACAATCTTTCCACTACAACTCTGTGAAAGGAGCTTCTTCAGGACTGAAGAGCCCCAAGATTTCCATTTACTTTTCTCCAGGGAGAGAAACACACAGAATAAATAAGCCTTCACTCTTTGAGGAGAAAGTTGGAGATTTAGGAAGAACAAGAGGAGGGGATATTGTCAGGATCCCATGTATACTATAAAATTTGAACCCAAATCAATCATTCATTCATGTAAGCAGTAAACATTTATTACTGAAATACAAGCTGTAGAGAAGCTAGGGTCTTTGTTCTGATGGAAATTCCAAATAAGACTGACTCTGGAAAGTGAATTAGTGAGAAGAAAAGACTTCTGAGACCTAAGGAAGACTAGAAGAATAAATCCATACCATTTTTTTCTTCTTTCTCCTCCTCCTGCTCCCCCTCCTTTTCTTCCTCTTCTCCTCCTCTTTGCTGCTTGAATTTTTTTTATTTTTTTATTTGGTCATTGAAATGATTTCCCTACTTCAATGTGGTAGCTAGGATAGGGTTGTAGGGTTATTTATACTTGAATACAGAACACAGAAATACAAACAGACCATCTACATCTACCTAGCTCTGCTCTCCATTTCTCTTACCTCCTGTGATGAAGAGACCACATCATCTGGGAATTTCCTTATTAACTGCTAATCTGGACAAGGGCCAGAAAAACCATCTTTTAATGGACATTACAGTAATCAGAAGAACAGAGCATTTCTATTTTGAGCCATTTCTTAACTCTGGAAAATAACTTCTTTATACAGAGCCCTTATAAGGGAAATTTCACCTGGATCTATGGGAATCAGGGTAGGGGTAAGGGATATAGGAGGGATGGAGTGTTGCTAAGAAAATAGATATTATTAATCAGAGAAATGTTAAACTACTTAAGAGTAGAGAATTTCATGACACTATTTACAAATATGAATTGGCCTATTATGAATTCATTCTTCTCTATTATAGCACTCGGGAAGATTCTCTAATTTGGACTGTAATTATATTTACTCAATAATACTATATTACTCAGATTTTTCTTTAATTCAGATTGACCTTTTCTTTCCTCCTTCCTTTCCTAATTGTCCTTCCCAATTTAAGGGTAATCTTTGAGTCTTTATCATATCTAAGAATATACGGGGAACACTGCATCTAGGAATCTTGAACCAATAACAGAAAGGAGAAGGAAGAGGTCGATAATGGGGATCCAAGAATGGACAGAAAGAGAGGAGAGGCAAAATAAAAGAGATGAGGAAGAAAAGAGCAATCAGTCAGAGAAAAATGGAAAGGGAAAAGGTAGAGAAATTAAGAGGATAAGGAAAATGAGATAAAAGCAGGTGGAATCTAAATTAGCTACGTGGAAGCCCAAGATTAGTAGCATCAAAATTAAAGCTCTCTCAAATCAACTTAAGAAAAAAATAAATGTCTTGGTCAGTAGAGCCTTGCATTCCAGATTCTGAGCACAAGTCCTTAAAGGAAAAAAAAAAGTCACAGGACACAGCTCCATGAGAGAAAGATCAACTCAGTGACACTTCATGCCACTGGAGATTTGTCAAGCTCAGAAGTGAGGAAGAAGAATAGGAGCAGGGTCATGCTACAAGTAGCTCACCTGAGGCATAGTCATCTTATCATAGTGGAATATTCTAACTAATCATGTATAATGGTCAGTTGTTCCTGTACCAGTAAAGGAATGATAATTAATCAACCAAGTATTTTTTAAGTGTCTTGGCTGTGCCATGAACTGTGCTAGGTGTTGGGAACAAGAAAAGAAAAGAAAAGAACTGTGCCTTCAACAAACTTATGGTCTACCAGTACTCTCTAACTTTTCATGATAGGACAAAGTCTCGGTCACTTCATCCTAGGCACAACTGCAGGAAGAAAGGAAGAAAAGTATTAGATAGGGAAATAATTTTAGATAATTGGAACCAGTAATCTCAAAGAAACACCAAGGGAAAATACAATCAAAAAAGTTCATCTTAATGTAGGGCATTCTGAATTTTGTTAGAGCTTTAACTAGGTATATTGGATCAGTCGTGTGCTAAAAGTTTATCAGCAAGCCCACACCAGGGAGAGGATTTCTAACAACTACACCTAGCAGAGAGCAACAGATTGCATTGAATGACTGAAGCCTAGGAGATGGTAACAGGGAACAACATGGCAACCAAGAGACCATTAAGGAGTAGAAATGTGATACCCAGAAGACAATAACCAAGAATAACTTGATTATATACACAGAGTAATCGGGCAGTGTTGAAGGCATGAGCTGCACTTATCACACGTGTACTTTAGACACAATGTACTCATTCCACTTATGTGTTCTGGATACTTACTTTCATACCTAACATGTATTCTCTCTCTTAATAGTATTTTATTTTTTTCCAATTACATGTAAAGATAATTTTCGACATTCACTTTTATAAGGTTGAGTTCTAAATTTTTTGTTCCCTCTCATCTCTCTCTCTCCTTTTTACAAGATGGCAAGCAATCTGATATAGGTTATACACATAATACATATACTTTCAAAACATGTATTCTATCTGGATAGGCTCCTGTTATGTTTTACATCATACATGTTTCTAGGATGGGGGTAGAAGGAGCTTCCATGGATATTCCCTAGTCATATGTATTCTCTGCATATATGCCCTACCTCTGATGCTGTGGTAGCCTAAGGGAAAGTGGCCCCATGTGTGCAGATTGTGGAAGAGAATCATTTCTTGTTTCCTGTCTTTGTCACATTGATTCAATTTCTCATTTTGAATTCATGCTTATTTAAATGAGCCAGTATAAGTAATAACATAGGAGCAATAATTCTGATTGGATGCTGACACATGGGGCCTCAAACAAGAAGTAGTTATTTTGCTATCCATGAATAAGAGTTCCCAAAATATTACATTTAAACCACTATAAAAATGTAAGTTATTATTATTCCAGTACTTTGTACAACTGCTACAATGCTTATTATTCTGCTTTGTATTCAACAAATTTAAAGACTTGTTCTATATTCCCTAATTAGAGAATAAGCTTCTTGAAGAGAGGGATCACCTTATTAATTTTGTATACTTTTCAGCACTTCTCAGAGTTGTTCAGTCACGTCTAACTCTGTGTATTGCTACTTGGGGTTTTCTTGGCAAAGATACTGTAGTGATTTGCTTTTTTATTCTCCAGCCCGTTTTACAAATGAGGAAACTGGGACAAACAGGGTTAAGTGATTGGTCCAGGGTCACACAGCTCAGAAGAATGAAACCAAATTTGAATTCAACAAGATGTCTTTCTGACTCCAGACTCAAACCACTAGCTGCCCACTTAGACTATATAATAGATCCCAGAAGTAAAGTAGCTCAGAAGAAACATGAGCTGTGTATATCCTAAATGTTCATAGGGACTATTTGAGTCCAACCTGTGGCTGTGCATTGTGAGCTCATGTTGGTCTGATCAACCACAGTTGAACACACTGTAACTTGACTTGATGTCATTGTGGTCCTCTTCAGGAATGAAGGATAACAACCAAACAATGAGTAGATGCCTACTAAATACAATTATCCCTTCAATATAGCAACTTTCCCCATTATGATTTCCTTATATCATGAGTTGGCATAAAAAATTAAATAATAATTTGGGGGAAGTTTTGCAGAAGATGCAGCCAACATAGAAAAAGTTTAGAAACTCAAAAATATATGAAACAAATTATAACATTACATAATATCAACCCAAATTTTACAAGATACTGTAAACAGCCCATAAGAGAAAAGAAAAAATTCAGATTTCTCCTCTGTAGGTAGAAAGAGCCAAAAAAATTTCACTCAGATTTTCCAGATTGTGGGGGCATTGCACCTTTATCACAATGATGTGGAAGGGATAACTGGATTTGGTGAATCTAATTAGGAAGCTGTGAATTTGTCACTCTTCTCCAGTTTCCTGTCATTGATATTCCTTTAGTGGCTACACTCCCTTTACTTTCACAAACTGTACCCAGTATCCCATTCCTAAGAAATTTGCATCTCCTATGGAACTGCTTTCTTAAAACCCTGAGTTCACATCTACAGGGCTATGAATGCCAATAATGTATCCCAGAATCCTTATTAGAGTAGGAGTTCACCAAAAGGAAGAACTATTAAGTAAAGGGGAAGTCAGAAATCCCCCCACCCTATGAAACATCTCTACCTAGGATCAGAAAATATCATTCTTCACTGGGCAAGGCAGAAGTAAAGACTGGTAATAAAACCCAAATCTTCTAATTCTCAATAGGAAACTTTATACTATATTTCACTCTATCATCATCTCCCTAAATAGCTAGGATAACTACTTTTTTTCATTGTTTTCATCCCATCTTCATGGAATCCTAGATTCTATTTGGAAGGGAGTCATCAAATTCAACCCTGTAATTTTTCACATGAAAAGCCCGAGGTCTGAGTAATTAAGATTCTCCCAAGCTCACACAGAGAGTCAGTGGCAGAGGCAGGATTTTAGGCTCTGAGGCTTTGTCTCCAAATTCACTGATTTTCTCACTATACCACACCCACCATCATTCTTTGGGACTCCAAGGCTTTGTATTTTCTAGAGATCCTTGTGAAAATCAGCCCACTCCCAAGAGTAGGAACCAATTAACCATTATCGGTAAAACCATGGAAGGGATTAAAGCATATCCCCCCAAAACAAAGAAAATATTCAATTCAATATTCATTAAGTGCCTACCATGTGCCAGGTACTGTGCTAAGCACTAAAGATACATAATAATAAACAACAAGAAAAATAAAAACAGCCCATTCCTTCAAGGAAATTACAATCAAATAGGAACAAAAAAAAGGAAGCTAAAAAGGAGGTAGGAGAAAAAGGCACCAATCCTGGGACATAATGTTCCCACAGTCAAAACCAAGCAGAAGTGCTGATAGAAAGTAGAAAGATTCTTATCCAAGTTCTCTATAAAGGAAGGTTTGGGGAGGAGTTGAGTGTTCAATCTTCCAATACTCCAATCAGAGATTGGGTTGAGAAGGCGTTGAGAGTCACAAACTGAGTCAAACAGCATGATGATGAGATTTCAGGTGATCAGCATAACCTGGATAGGTCAGGATGTTCTGGAAGCAAATCAAGCAGCTATACTGATGCAAAGTGGCAAGTTATCTCTACCTGTTACTTCCATATGTACAAAAGGACTTGTAGAAACTATTTTTATAGTGGCAAAGAACTGAAAAGTATGGCAGTGCTCATCAAATGGGGAATGACTGAAAAAATTATGGTGTACAAATGTAATGGAATACTATTGGGCAGTAAGAAATGAAGAAAAGTGTGGTTTCCAAAAAACCTAGGAAGACATATGAACTGAGGCAGAATGAAATAAGAATAATTCATACAATAATAAAAATTTTAAAACAAACTTGAAACACTTAAGAACTCTGATCAATGCAATGACCAATCGTTATTCTAAAATATAATGATAAAATGTATTAACCACATTCTAACAAACAGGTATGGAGAATGAGACATCTTTTTTTTTGAATATGGCTAAATCTGGGGTTTGTTTTGCTTAACCACATATATTTATTACAAATGCTTTCTTTCTTCCTTTCTTCTTCCTTCCTTTCTTTTTATGAAATGAATGATGGAGAAGAAAGAAAAAATAGATTTTTGTGAATTTTTTTAATTACTGAATTTTTTAAAAAGGATGAGAACAAGAACAGGTGGAAACAAGCCACAAGATAGGCCTCCAAAAGAAGCCAAGAACAGAGAGAGGCGCAGAGGAGTTTTTAAGATCAACTTCTCCAGGTAATACTTTTGTTCCTGTCTGTTAACAACACAATTTTCCATGGAATTCCAAGATTAAAGTCTCACTCTTGACATGGTTTTCCATCAGCTATCACTATTGGCTTCCTCTGGTTCTTTTAACCAAAAGTGAAGTCTCACTGTCACTGTACCATCTGCCACACACCAATTAAAAGGCAGAAATATTTACTTTCAGTAGATCTGAAATATTCAAACTGCTATGTACTAAACAGTCACTGGGTCACCCTACCCCCTCAAAGAAACCTGTCCCTTTCCAGGGCTATAGGGGAAGGGAATTTCAAAGCAAGAGGCAGCCTTTTCTTTTCTTATTCCCTATTGTCTTTAGAGATATGTGACCAGAAAAGGAGGTGGACAAATCCCATAGTAAGATCAAGGGATAATGAATGGACAACTTATGTATTCCATTCATATTCAAGCAATGCCAACATACCTAGAAGAAGGCTCCAAGCATGTGGCTAATCCCCCAGGAAGAAATTCTTGAAAGATGTAGAAGATCAAACCCTAGCTACCACTGGATAGAGCATCTGCATTAATGAGATCACAGAACTATCTAAAAGGCAATCAATTCTAATCTCATATATAGGCCAGACAGGACAGGACTATATGTATGGGTCCATAGAGAACAAGAGAGTTTATAACTAGAAAGGACCTCAGAGATCCCCTAGTTAAACCCTCTCTTACAGTTGTACAAAAGAGGAATTTGAAGTTAGGGAAGAATAAATGACCTGGTATAATCAGTCTCTTAAGAAGCAGAATTGTATTCAAAGTCAAGGACTCTGACTCCAAATATAGTGCTCAAGTTAGGGAAAAGAGAAATTATAATAGACTAGAGGCATCAAAAAATGGTGAACCCTTTAGAGATGACAACTGAAATCATAGGACCTTTCTTGGGATGGAAATGGAGGCAGAACATGGGACTTTGGGATGCAAACTGACAACAACTTAATGAAGCAGGGATGGCTTTCCATAACCCCTCCTCCAAGAAAAGCTTAGAGTCCCTGGAAAGAGTAACAGGAATAGAGGAAAAGAGAAAATAGAGAAAAGGCTCTTTGAGAAAACCAATCATGTATTTGTTGGCCATATGGGTGGCAACTCTGTGATTGATAAAGATAATACAATTCCTACCTTAGTGGATCTTCTAGTTGAAGAGATAAAAACCAATATATGTGAATTAGTAAATAATACAGCATTCTATACAAATAATTCAGTGCCAAATTGTTTAACCAGTACTATAACACAAGAATCTCGAATATATCCTTGAATGAGGATTTATAGAATTTCAAGTTTGAAAGGAGCATGAGGAGGTCAACTAGTACAACTAGTTTGTTGTGTTTTCCACTTTCCTGAAATCTTGAGATCACCAGTGATAGGTGATGCTGAAAATAAAATCTCTTCAAGGATCAGGGAAGGGCAATTTCTTGCTGACTGGAGTCCCCATTCTCTCTCATCTCTAAGATTCCCAGCAAAGAAAGAAATCAAATAAAAGCAACTGAATGAACTGGAAAGATTTCAAAATCTGTTAGTGGGTTTTGAATGAATTCCTCATGGACTCTTATAAAGAAGGGGTTCTTGACCACCTTTGGGTTATGGGGATCTTTGACCATCTGGTGAAGCCTGAAAACCTCACAGAATCATGTTTTAAATGCATAAATACATCAAATTGTGTTGTGTTGTGTATTATATAATATTAAATTAATAAAAGTATCCCAAAAAGTTTAATTTTATGGACTAAGGTTAAAACCCCTTTGTAGAGCATTTAGCAATCATGGAGGTTAGGCACAATAACAACAACAACAAAAAAGAACATGTACAAAGTAGAATTTAAGTAAGTAAAAGCAATTACATAGAATCCAAGTCCTCTGGTCCAAATCCCTCATTTTTCTGATGAGGAAATCAAGAATCATTGATATGAAATAACTGTCCAGTCCCATATATAGTAACAGAACCAAGATTTGAACCCAGATTCTCTGATACCAAACACAGTGATCTTTCCACTGTATCAAGCTGGTAGGGAGGAAATGTATTCCACACATTGTTGGAGGACCACGTAAACTTTTCTGTAAAACAATTTGAAATTTTGCAAATAAAATAGCTAAAATGTCTATACACTTTGACCCACTGATTTCTACCATTAGAAATATATGTCAAACAAAGTCATTGTCAAAAAGAAAGACCCTTTATATGCCAAAATAGCATATTAGATTTAAAGTATACTTATAGCGACAGTTGTGTGGTAGCAAAGAGTTTAAAACAGAATAGATACTCATTGAGTAGGGAATGAAAAAAAATTGTGGTATATGAATGCAATGGAATATTACTGTGCTTTAAGAAATGATAAATATCGCGGCAGCTAGGTGGCGCAGTGGATAGAACACCAGCCCTGAAGTCAGGAGGACCTGAGTTCAAATCTGCCCTCAGACACTTAACATTCCTTAGCTGTGTGACCCTGGGCAAGTCACAACCTCAGTTGTCTCAGCAAAAAAGCAAATAAATAAATAAATACAGAAAGGCAAAGGCTTATATGAAATGATTAACAATGAAATAAGTACATCCTAGAGAGCAACACACAACACACATGATTGCAATAAGAAAAAACAACCACAAACCAATAAAAAGTGAACATTGCAAAATTACAAGGAACTACCAGGTCTCAAAGAAGAGACAGGAGATGATATCTCCCCCTCTCTCCTTTGCTAAGATTAGGAGTCCATGGGTATAGAAAACTGCATTACTTTCACTTTTTTCTGTGAATTGATTGATTTGGTAGATTTTTCTCCCTCTTCCTCTTTGTACTTGAAAAAAATTCTTTATTATATATAATGGCTTTCTGGGAGAGGAGAGGAGAAAGGATGCAAGAGAAATTACAGGTGATGTAAAAGCAAAGATATTGATTTTAAAAATGAACTTTTTAAAAGGAAGAAAGAATACAATGGCCAAAAAGAAGACATAAAAAAGAAAAAAAGAATAAGAAATATAAGAAGATAGCACCTCATTCTCCTCTGCAGAGATATTATGGGATGGGAAGCCAAGGTGAGAAGAATTTTATATAAAGTTAAAATTTTTCGGTGTACATATTAGTTTATTGATTTTTTCCCTCTTAGTCCTTTTTTCTTTAACTATTATACAGGATGACTCTCTGGAAAGGAGAGGAGAAGGATTGGTAGGAGGGGATGGAACTAGGTAATATAAAAGCATTCCAAGGAAAGACAACAAAATGGAGAGACTTTCTGGCATGCCTTAGTATAGCTAGCCTAGAATGGTGGAGAACCCAAAAGGACAAGATAAAATTGTGTCCCTACTATGGAGTCTTCAGGCCAGGAGCACAGTATTCACCTGTGACAGGCTTTCCAAGGCTGAAAGTAGAGTCAAGCTTCCTGTTTTACATTTGACACAGAAGGAACATGTAAAAGGTAATGCTGGGCTTACTGTACTTCTTCCACAAATATGGTCTAATATTCTAAGGTCAAGCCAACCAGTGGGGAGCAAAAGGCCAAGAAGTATGAGGGACAACCCTGGAAAGGAAGCCAGGAAACCAAAAGGGATTCTAGTCCAGTTCTGCCAATGACTGGCCATGTAACCTTGAATAAGACACATTTTCCCTTTTGAAAATGAAGAGTTCAATGGGCTAATCCCTAAGGCTTCTCTCACTCTGAAATTCTATGATTCTGATGGAACAGCACTCAGGAGCAGATGCCACAGAGATGTGATTCAGGTCTCTAGAAAAATGTTCCAGGAACCCTACTATGCACCAAGCAGAGAGAACTAGGAAAAGGGCCCATCCTTCTGTTCTCCACAAACCTTCATAAAGCTATCCTACTGTGCTTATGTCCTGATGGAGGGCAAGCCACCGACTATTTAAGGCAAAGGGGGTAATCACACCCACAGTAGCTCAGGTAGGGGAAGGGCTGTTGATTTGGCACAAGCTCCAAATATCCAAAGCTACTGCAGTATCCTCGTCGCAGGCTGCAGAATCCCAAGTCCCTAGTGCAATAAATAGAAATAACAAAAAGGAACCCTCCCTTCCTCTTTCTTTTTTCTTTCCTTTTTTTCTTTCCTTCCCCGCCCCTTTCTTCACTCCTTTCTTTTCTTTTCTTTCTTTACTCTTCTTTCCTTTTCTTCTTTTCCTTCCTTTTTCCTCTTTCTTCCTTCCTTTCCATTTATTCCTTCTTTTATTTCTCTTCCTTTGTTGCTCTCTTTCCATCAATATCTAATCAACTTAAATGGCTAAAAATAGCATTTTATATTTGGATGTTTGGGGTTTTTCTTTTGTTCAATGAAGTAGAACCAAATGTGAACACAGTATAGAGAAATTGGGACTAATCAGTACTATCTTGCCAAGGTGCCTCCTCAATTAGTCCCTTTCATAATTCATGCCAGAATCTTTTTCTAGATGTGAAAGTCATGGCGGCTGCTTCCTTACCTTAGCTGACATTACCCAAGAGCTAGCATCTTTAATCAATGCATCATCATAGAAAAACCTTTCCTTGACTCTGCCATTCCTTAAGTTATCATCATTTCTCTATCTGTCTCTTTTTGACTCCTTATTTCTGTGTGTCTTTATCTATGTCTCTCTCTATATCAATCTTTCTCTGTGTCTCCTCTGCCTGTCTTTCTTTCTCTATCTCCCTTGTCCTCTTCCTCTTCATCCTCCATCTCTTCCTTCTTTTCTTTTTCTGTTTCTGTCTGTCCATCTCTTTTTCTGTTTCTCTTTATCTCTCTCTCTTCCATTTCCCATGTCTGCTCCCTCTTCTCTTCCTCCCTCCCTCCTTCTCTCTCTCTCCATCTGTTCCTCTTTGTGTCTCTTTCTCTATCTTTATCTCTCCCTCTTTGTGTCTTTCTTTATCTTTATCTCTCCCTCTGTCTCTATCTGTGCCTCTTTGTCTCTCTGTGTCTCTTTATCTCTGTCTGCTTCTGTCTGTTTCTGTGTCTCTAACTCTCTCTCTGTCTGTCTGTCTCTGTCTGTTTCTCTATCTCTGTCTCTCTGTCTATCTCTGTCCCTATCTGGGTCTCTGTCCCTATCTGGGTCTCTGTCTGTCCCTATCTGGGTCTCTGTCTCTGAATGTCTCTGTCTGTCTCTGTCTGTCTCTATCTGTGTCTCTGTCTCTGTCTGTCTCTGTCTCTGCCTGTCTGTCTCTATCTATGTCTGCCTGTCTGTCTCTATCTGTGTCTCTGTCTCTGTGTTTGCCTGTCGGTCTCCATCTGTGTCTCTGTCTCTATCTGTGTCTGTCTCTGTATGTCTCTCTGTGTCTGTTTCTGTATGTCTGTCTCTGTCTCTGTCTCTCTGTGTCTCTATCTGTGTCTGTGTCTCTGTCTCTTTCCGTGTTTCTGTCTCATTCCATGTCTCTGTCTCATTCCACGTCTCTGTCTGTGTCTGTCTCTCTGTCTGTGTCTGTCTCTCTGTCTGTCTTTGTCTCTGTCTCTATCTCTGCCTGTCTCTGTCTTTGTGTCTCTGTCTCTCTTTACCTCTGTCTCTGTCTCTGTCTCCCTCCCCTTGTGTCCTTTTCTAATTATTCTCCTCCTACCTAAAACTTGCATATCTCCTAAGGTTCTACATTTTGTTCTCTTGTCTTCTGTAACAACTATCTCTTATTTATCAATCCCATTTCCCCATAACTTCAGTCCTTAAAAATAATCCCCATATCTAGATAGTCAATTGATATCACTCCTAAGCCCAATTCTCACACTACCAATCACCCTCTAGGTATCTTCACTTGGATGTCTGCCTCAAACTTAATGATCTTCCTGCTCCCAAATTTAAACTTCCACTCAGCTTTCTGTTAATGATATAACTATCCTAGCAGAAGCCATGTCTAAAACCTTGGATTTTTCTCTCTTATTTCCCATATCTAATCAGTTGTCAAGTCCTTGTTGCTTAAAAACACACAAAATAATTCCTTTATCTGTCCTTTCCTTTCCATTCTCCAGGCAGCTACACTAAACAAGGATTTTATTACCTTTCCCCTACACTACTAGAAAAAAAGGTTCCTATGTGATCTTCCTGCCCCCACTGTTTCTTCTTCCAATTCATTTTTCACACCATTGCCCATATGTGCTTATAAAAGCAATGCTCTGAGCAGCTAGGTATTACAGTGGATAGAGAGTTGGACCTGGGAGTTAAGAAAATCTGAGTGCAAATCTGACCTCAGACACTTATTATTTGTGTGATCCAGGGCAGCACTTCACCTCTGCCTGCCTCAGTTGCCCCATCTATAAAACAGGGATATTGATAGTTGCACCTACCTTTCAAGGTTGTTGTGAAAATAAAACGGCATATTTGTCAAATATTTAACACGTGGTTGGCACATGATAGGAGCTTAAGAAAAAGAAGCATTGTTGGGAGGATAAAATGAGATGATATTTATAAGGGCTTGGAAACTTTAAAATACTATATAAATGCTATTTATTACATCAATCCTTTATTCAGAGAACTCCAGGACCTCCTCAATTTCTACTGAAGAAAAGGATGTATGCTCTAGGATATTCAAGATACAGCTACAGTTTCCAGTTCTAGCCTTCTCTCACCATACATATATGCTTAAGTGGATTTTATCCACTTAAGATTTCATGTTACTCTGGCCCAATTCTGTCCTTTCCTGTGTTTGTGCCCTTATTCCCTTGGTTTCCACCAACTGAAAGGAAATCCTCATCCTTTCCCTCCCACCTCCCCCTAGTATAAGCCATCATCAAAGGCTTATATGGGAGGGGGAGTCACCCCACCTAGTAAAGCTGCCTTTCCTGATACCTCTGATTTGAATTGAATCCCATCACCTGCAAATTTCTCATAACCCATGGCAAGAACCTCTCTGTTGTGTTCATCATATCTTGCCTTTTTCTTTAAGAAGTGTCCGATATATAGTAGGTCCAAAAATGTTTAACTGACTAATTACACATTTCATCATCTTAGTATCATCTTCCTGATATCATGGTCCTCTTCAAGAAAGAATCTCTGTGAGTTGCTTCACTAGGGACCCAACTGGAACTGACCAGTTGGGTAACACAGATCCTTTTTTCCCCCTTCTTTCCTTCTTTCATTCTTTCTTTTCTTCCTTTCTCCCTTTCTCCCTTTTTTCTCTAGAGTTATAGGGCCTGGGTTCAAATCATTCTAACTTTTATTTAAAGTGCTAAATTGGAAGGCAAAGAATATGGGTTGGAATCCTGGATTTTTCACTAACTAAGTGATCTTGAGTAAGTCTCTTTGCTTCCCTAGGCTATTTAATTTTCTCATCTTCAAAATGAAAGAGTTGAGTTTAATGCCCTCGGAGACCCCTCCCAGTTTTCCACCTATGATCCTATGATTCCAAGGGCAAGTCCATGTTCAGTTCTCTGTTATGAAGGGCCCAATACATTGCAGACCAAGTGCTGACCACAGAAAAGAGCATGGAAGGTGGTACCAGCCTTGCCTTGTGGAGTCTTGTTGTTCAGTTATGTCTCACTCTTTGTGACCCCATTTCGGGGTTTTGTGGCAGAGATACTGAAGTGGATTGCCATTTCCTTCTTCAGCTCATTTTACAGATGAGGAAACTGAGGCAAACAGAGTGAAGTAACTTGCCCAGGGTCACAAGGCTATTAAGCATCTGAGACTGGATTTGAACTCTAGAAGTTGTCTCTCTGACTCAGGGCATGGTCCTCTGTCCACCAAGTCAATGAGCTGCTCCTGAGGTCTATCTAGCTGAGACATAAAACTAGGATACATGAAAGAATTCAAAATTATTTCTGAACAAATCTATGAGGCAGACTATGTGATTAGTAAGAGTTCAGATACAGGAGGAATCACTGTTCACAACAGTAGGGGAAGGCTTTGTAGTTAAATCCTGGGAAACCCAACTACCCTCCCTCCTCTTCCACCCATTATGTTCTATCTTTGACTTATTGTAGGTCATCCCCATAGGGACACACAGTCAGGCTGGGCTTCAAAGAGCAGTGGACACCGACAGCAGAAAAGGAAGATCATATGGATGGCATAATGGATAGAGTGCTAGAATTGAAGTCCAGAGTTCAAATTCTGCCTCAGCTATGCGGTATGGCCTCTCTCAGTTTACTCATTTCTAAAATAGAAATTATAAGGATGCTTACTATACAGGATTAAAATGGGAATTATAAGACTGTCTGCCTCATAGAGTTATTATGTGAATCAACGAGATAAGATATGCTTTATAAACCTTAAAAGTAACCATTAACATATTAATTATAATTATGTTAATTATAATTGTTTGCAACATATAATTATAATTACATTATAATTATAAATTATAATCATGTATAATTACACAATCATATATAACATGTTAATTATAATTATATTTAATGTAATTGTATGATTAGTTATGACATACTAAATATAATTAAATTACTTATATTGGTTGTGCTATTAATATATTATGCGATGTGTATATTATACAGATCATATGCTAAATATAATTAAATTTCTTATATTGGTTGTTATTAATATATTATATAATGTATATACCTTATATAATAACATAATTACTATATTATGATGATGTATTATTTTTATCTTACTTTATTAAAAGTAAGATATTCTAGCAGACAGAATTTGGCTTTTCTTCATTCTTCTGGAAGCGGGATCTTTCTGAAAGGCTTCACTCTGATAGCTGCATCCAGCTTCACATACAACCTGTTTGTAGTTCGAGGTCCCTTTGTCTAACTGAGCAGTGTGTATTCTCTTCCTTTTATTTCAAGCTGCATTCTCTCTCACCTGGCCCTCTGAGAAGTCTGTCCTTTTACAAGACCAAATTAATGCCGAGCAAGGCAACACTGCAGAGTGGAAATAGCTCAGGACAGCATCACTTCCTCTTTCTTTCTTTTCTCCAATCTCTAGAAATGAAGGGGCTCTTTCCCTTGCCAAGGTCAATCCCTCTACACATGCCCTAGATGCCATTACCGTCCATCCCAATTGATTGTCTCCTTCATCACCCCTTTCTAATTTTCAAGTTAACTATCTTCTCCTTCCTTCCTTAATGCCTTCAAATAGAACCAAGTCTTTCTCACTCTTAAAAAAAAAACTTCATTAGGTGTTACCATTTCTTCAAGCTATCATCTCATATCTTTCTTCCCCTTCTCAGACAAAATTTTAGAAAAACTTGGCCATTCTTAATGCAAACACTTCTTTCTCCTCTCCCTCTCAGCTCTTTGAAATCTGGCTTCAGACTTCATCATTCAAGGGAAAATGTTCATATCAACGTTCCCAGTAATCTCTCAATCACTAAATCTGATAGTATTTCAAGGTTTCATCCTTCTCAAATAACCAGTTGCATTTGACCCTGTTAGTCATTCTCTCTTCCTGGATACTTTCTCTGATTTCTTCTACTACTTGTCTGACCACTCAATGCACATGGCTGATTTATTATCCAGCACACCCCTAAATGTTCCCCAAAACTTTGTCCTCGTTTCCCTCCTCTTCCCTCTTTAAAACCTCTCATTTATCAGCTTCCATAAGTTTAACTACCAATGACTCCCAGATCTGTATAATGAGTCAAAGCCTCTTCCCTATGCTGCTGTCCTATACCTGAATATCCCAAGACATCCAAAACTCAACATGTCCAAGAGAAATCCCATTGTTTTTTCTCAAAATACCTCCCTCTTCCAAATGTCTCTTTTTTCTGTCAAAGGTGTCAACATCTCCTTTCAGGCCCTTAAATTTATAACCTAAGCGTTATTCTCAGCTTCTGTCTTTCTCCCTCATCTCACAAATGAGTTACCGAGTTACAAAGCCATTTTTACCTCCCCTACATCTCCAACATCCATCTTTTTTTTTCCTCCATTCACACATCCATTGCCTTGGTTCAGGTCTTCATCATCTCTTGCCAAAACTATTAGACTCCTAATTTGTCTAAGTGCCTCAAATTTCTATCTCCTTAAATCTATCCTTTCTAATAGTTGTCAAAGTCATTTCCTTTACATGTAGATCTTACCCCATCAAATAAATTTTGGTGACTTTCTATTGCCTATAGAATTAAATACAAATTGCTCTCCTCTGTTTTACCTTGAAAGTCCTTCACAATCTTGCCCAACCTATCTTTTCAGTTTTTTACATACACTAGTTCCCTTTCCATGCTGGGCCCACCCAAAATGGCCTTTTCTCTGTTCTTCACATGTAACAATCTGTCATATATCTCCATATCTTTGAACTGGCTGTCATCACCCATGACTAAAATGGACATCTTCATCCCTTCTGATTCACAGAATCCCTCTCTTCCTTCAAGACACTCTCAAGTATCATTTTGTAAATGAAACTTTTCCTGATCCCCTCATTCACTAGTTTCCCACATTCCTTCCCCTTCAAACTAACTAGTATTTAGCTTCTTTTTATTTATTCATATTTGTTTTCTTTATATTTATTTTCTGAATACTTTCATGTGTCCTTGCTGTTCTACCAAGAAACTAAATAATAGGGATTGTTTCATTTGGAAAACTAGGAACACATGACCTGGCACACAGTAGGCTTGTTAGTTGACTGACAGTCAAGAGTTCTAGATTTGAGTCCTGATTACCAAGAAGTGTCATTGGACAAGTCACTTTACATTATGAGATCAATTTCCTCCTCTAGACCCCAGCTTCTTAAATTGTGGGTTGTGACTCCATATGGAGTTTCATGACTGAATGTGGGAGTTGACAAATTATGGTTTATTATCAGTAAATGTTTGGCTTGTATAGCTATTTTTAATATCTATACACCTCGAGTCACATAAAAATTTCTTGGGCAAAAAGGGATTGTGAATAGAAAAAGTTTAAGAAGTCCTGCTCCAGACAAGTAGGGAATAAGACTCAATGGCCTCAAAGGATTCTCTCAGATCTAATAGTCTTATGTTCTTTATATTCTCATTTCTAGAATCTGAGGAGCCTTAAAGCTCTGAGATTCTATATTATAATATTCAGTGTTAGATCTTTTCAATTCAGGCTTTTCCAGCTTTGTCAATCACCCTTCAGAGGGCCCTTTCAGCTTAAAATTACCATTCCATTCTTTGATGATTGACCAAATTTTTTTATACTCCCTGTAGTCTCGATAGAACAACCCCTATGGGCTGGCTATGTTGTTTAAATGCCAAACTATTTTACAGAGGCAAGCACTCACATGGAAGTCAGAAGAAGTGATACAAGGACACTTCCAAGGTCTCTCTGAAAGAACTTTGGAATTCATTATGAGACAAGGAAGACACTGGCCTAAGACTGCCATGACCACATCAAAAAAGGCACTGTGTTCTATGAGGAAAGCAGAATTGCAATAGCTCCAAAGAAACATGAGATGCACAAATTTAAAGACATTTCTACTCCAAATGTTCATGAGGACTATTTGTGCCCAATCTGGGGTAAAGCCTTCCAAACTCATAATGGTCTGATGAGCCACAGTACCTAGACCCCAACATAGTGATCTCATTTGGGTACTCTTCAAGCACAAAAGACAACAGCCAACCAGCTTAGAGAAACTTATTTGCCCTAAAGGAATCAACTCTTCCAGTCATATAAGTTATGTTTTTTTATTAAAGCTTTTTATTTTCAAAACATACAGACTGATAATTTTTCAACATTAACTCTTGCATAGCCTTGTGTTCCAAATTTTCTCCTCCTTCCCCCCTCCCCTAAATGTCAAGCAATCCAATATGTTATACATGTTAAAATATATGTTAAATCCAATATATATATATATATATAATTATCTTGCTGCATAAGAAGAATCAGATTAAAAAGGAAAGAAAATTAGTAAGAAAACAAAATGCAAGAGAACAACAACAATAAGAGTGAGAATGTTATGTTGTGACATGTCATATGTTAAGAATCATGTTCAGCTCTGCCTAAAAGGCTATAAAACTGCTCATATCCTTTGATCCAGCAGTCTCATTATTGGGTCTGTATCCCAAAGAGATCATTAGAAAGGTAAAAGGAAATACGTGTAAAAAAATTTTTTTGTAGTGGCAAGAAACTAGAGATTTAAGCAGATGCCCATTACTTAAGGAATGGCTGAATAAGCTATGATATAAGGATAATGGAATATTATTGTTCTATAAGAAATGATGAGCAGGGTTTTAGAAAACCTTGGAAAGACGTACATCAACTGATGCTAAGTGAAGGGAACAGAACCACAAAAACACTGTACACAGAAGCAACAAGATTATGTGATAATCAATATGATGGACTTGGCTCTTTTCAACAATATGGTGGTGATTCAAGGAAATTCCAATAGACTTGGGATGGAAAAATGCCCTCTGCACCCAGAGAGAGAACTATGAAGAGTGAATTGGTTTGAAGCATAGGATTCTCACTTTTTTTTCCCTTTCTCATGGTTTCCCCCCGTTTTGATATGATTTTTCTTGTACAATATCACAAATATGGAAATGTGTTTAAAAGAACTGTACATATTTAACCTGTATAAAATTACTTTCTGTCTTGAGGAGGAAGATAAAGGAAGGAGGGAGAAAAACTGGAACACAATGTCTTACAAAAATGAATGTTAGGAGCAGCTAAGTGGATAGAGCACCAGCTCTATCTGAAGTCAGGAGGACCCGAGTTCAAATCTGGTCTCAGACACTTAACATTCCCTAGCTGTGTGACCCTGGGCAAGTCACTTAACCCCAATTGCCTCAGCAAAAAGCAAAAACAAAAACAAAAATGAATGTTGAAAATTATCGTTACATATATTTGCAAAATAAAATATTTAACCTATATCAGATTACTTGCTATTTTGAGAAGGAAGATAAAAGGAGGGAGGGAGAAAAAAAATTGGAACACAAAGTCTTACAAAAATGAATGTTGAAAATTATCATTACATATAAATGCAAAACAAAATACTGAAAATTATTTTAAAGAGTCATGTTCAGAAAACAGTTCATCTGCAAATGACTCTTCCCATCAACAAAATACTACCCAGGAACTGAGGCTTGGAACAACCATCTTAAAAATGTGGCAGAGCAAAAAAACAACACAAAATAAAAAACATTTTTATTCAAGGTGAAAAATAGAGTTCAAAACTAATTCAAAAAAAGAGTGAGTTTGAGTAACTTCCAGGAAAGGCCTGCTAAATTGATTTCATTGTTTTATAACTCACCATCTGTTAATTTACCAAAAGGTGGGACTTCTTTAATGTTTCTAATTGTTTTTAACTGAGTTTTATTATATCCTAAGTCCCAAATTAATCTTTTCTCTGCACCTGGCCTATGCTGGCAATTAGCAATGGGAGCTGTGAATCAAACCCATTTGTAAATTGGCCTATTTCTTCTGTGTTGGGGTCTTTGGAAATACAGAAAAAAATTCTCTATATAAATTTGCCCCCAAATAGCAAATCTTGAAAGAGAGTGGCAGCCTTTAAAAAAAATAGAATGACCTTTGATCTATTTTTAAAAGTATAATTTAGGGACTAATTCAGTCAACCAATTAAACAACTTTTATTAAACATCGAGTACAGTTCCAGACATTGTGATAAATGGCAAAGATACAAAAAGAGACAGTCCTTGTCCTCAAGGAGTTACAATGTAATCTTTTGTCTGACATTCAATGTTGAATGTGTTTTTTGGGTAAATCCTTAAGAGCCTTTATAGTTCTGCAGTCAGCAAATTGGCCATATTTCCCACTGGTTGATCCTCAATCTCATCTCCACCTGGAAATCAAGTTGTCTCCACCACTTCCAGAACCAAGATTATCATTCTCACCACCACACACTATTAGACATTGACTATTAGACAGAGGTCATTTTCCTAGACACTAGAAACATAAGAGGAATAAGACACAGTCCCTGTCCACAAAGGCTTACAATCTAGTTGGGCAGACAAGAGTGAGATGCTTTAATACCACAGGAAGGAAAAGGCAACAAATGAAGTCCAGAGAGCAGAAGAATATTAGACTTAAATCTGAAAGGATCCTTATAGAGACTTTCTATAAAATAAGGGGGTAGGAATAGATGGTCTCCTAAAATATCTTTTCAATTCAAAATAAATTATCCCTATTCTCTGTTAAGTGATACAACTATTGCCTTCATAGGGGCAGCTAGGTGGCGCAGTGGATACAGCACCAGCCCTGAAGTCAGGAGGACCTGAGTTCAAATTTGGTCTCAGACACTTAATATTCCCTAGCTGTGTGACCCTGGGCAAGTCACTTAACCTCAATTGCCTCAGCAAAAAGAAAAAAAAAAAAAAACTATTGCCTTCATTTTATTGAAGCAGAATCTGAGACCCCAAGAAGTTAAAACATTTGTCCTGGGACATAGGTTCTAAGTTGAGCAAGCAAAATTCGAACCCAAGTTTCCTAAACCAAAATCCACTGGGAATACAATTATTTTTATTCTACTCTTCTTTCATCTTCTCAGACTTACAGTACTTCATAGAAGAGCTCCTTCTGTTTCACAACAAATCTTTCCCTCTATCTGCTGAGAACCTGTCCTTGAATCTGATTCTCCATAGACATCGTCTGCCAGATTCCTCAGACCAATTAATCTCATCTTTTCTGCCCTGACAAGTTGCCCTCAGGACCAAAGTGTAGGATTCATTTTTATTACAATTAAATCCTATTACCAAGTGTCAGGGCTAGGTCCCAATACTAATGAGAGCATCCAGACCAGTGACATGGTTCTGGCCAGTGATTCCAGAAGGTGTCCCATCTTGCTCTTGCAGCCAACACTGCAATGTTTGAAGCAGTGTAATTAACAGATGTATTTGAAGCAGTGTTGGCAATTAATGTGCCAGAAGCCGGGGCTTCCCTCAAAACTACTGAGACAAGATAATTAAGCCAACTATTGATGTCAAGAAGGAAAGCTGACTTGAAGTGCATTGTAATCCCTCTCCCCTTTCTTGGACCCAACCAATGTCTATTCCAAAGTCCATCTCTTACAAGACCTGGGGAATCTAAAGTAAATAAGGGTTATAGCCAGGGGAGGGTGTCAGATCTGGCAGCAACCTCCTAGGCTGATGGTGTTGAGAAGACTTTGCAGGGCTCTATTCGTTAGCTTTAAATATTTGAAAGGTTCTTCAATTGTGAATTATTGGTCAATATGGACACACAGAGCAGAGCTTAGGACCAAACAGTTATAAACAATAAAGATTTCAGCTTAATACAAGGAATAACAATTAAAAACCTCTTGTCTGGGGCAGCTTGGTGGCACAGTGGATAGAGTACCAGCCCTGAAATTAGGAGGACCTGAGTTCAAATATGGATTCAGACATTTAACACTTCCTAGCTGTGACTGGGCAAGTCACTTAACCTTAATTGCCTCAGCAAAAGAAAAGAAAAGAAAAGAAGAGAAAAGAAAAGAAAAAAGAAAAGGAAAAACACACCTCTTGTCTGTTCTATCTCCTTAAACTATCATTCTGTATCTCTTCTCCCTTTCATTGCCAAACTCCTAGAAACAGTCATCCATAATGGCTGCCTAATCCCAAAAACTCTTGGTTGGCACTGACCTATTCCTCAACTCCTTGCAACTTGGCTTCCTACATCCACAATCTATCCAAGGTTACAATGGGCTCTCCATTGCTAGATCCAAAAACTTTGCTTAGTCCTCTTCCTCCCTCACTTTTCTGCAAAACCCAACACTTTTGACCACTGCTCTCCTTCTATATGCTCCTTTTACACTGCTCTCTCTTGGTCCCCCACCTGTCTACCTGCCTGCTTCATATTGGATCCACTTCACTAGGAGATCAATCTGTCCTTTTACTCCTTTATGATTCTTATTGGTTGGTTGGTTAACTTATCTTTTGTGCTCAAAGAGGCCCAGAATGACATCACTATATCAGAATCAAGATGCACATATTTAGAGCCATCTTCACTACAAATGTTCATATGGACTATTTGTACCTAGATTGTGATAGAGCCTTCTGAGCTCATATTGGCTCAATCGGCCATAGTTGGATATGCTGCATCTCACCTTTCTTTTAAGTTCTTGCAATTTTTCTTTGTTCACTCAGTACCTCTCACCAAATTGGATATCTGGATTGTGAACCTTTTTCTTACTCTATAATCTTACCCTAAATGAAGCCATCTTCTCCCACAACTAATTATCACTTCTATGTAGATTTCTCTCAGATCTATATATTTCCTCTCCATTCTCTTCTGTAACCTGCTTTCTGAAACCTCCAAATCCTTTCTGAACATCCCTAGCTGGAAGCCACACTAGAACCTCCAGCTCAGTTTTTCATTCTTTTTCTATTCACCTCTCTTCCCAAATCCCCTATTTCTGCTGATGCTCCACATCATCATCCTATTAATAGGTGGTTTTATTTTACAGTCGTTTCAGTCATGTCTGACTCTTCATGACCCCATTTGGGCTTTTCTTGGCAAAGATACTGGTGCAATTTGCCATTTCCTTCTCCAGCTTATTTTACAGATAAGAAAATTGAGGCCAAAAGGTGAAATTAATTGCCCAGGATCATATAGTTAGACAGTATCTGTGATCAAATTTGAACTCAGGAAGATGAGCCTTCCTGACTCTAAACCCAGTGGTCTATCAGTTATCCTAGCTCAAAACTCTAGTCATCTTTGACTCTTCCTTTTTCTCCAACCACTATCTTCCATCATTTATCAAATTATACTCTCAATGAAGTTTCCCATTTCCATATATAGTCAAGCCTTATCATTTCTCACCTGGAGTCTTGCAATAGCCACCAAATCAGTCTCCCTACATCCCTATATAATCTTCTCTCCCATCCATCTTCACATACCTCTTAAAATGATCCTTTCAAAATAGAAATCATTGAAAAGGCCCTAGTGGTTTTCTGTCACCTTCCCGATAAAATATAAATTTCTCAGTGTAGCATTGAAGACCCTTGATACAGTACCTCTAACCCACTTTTCTACCCTACCCATTATTACTTCCACACACTCTAGGTTCCCCACTATATTGATTGTTCTCAAATTCAAACTGCCTTCACTTAGGTTATCTCTGATGCTCTATATGCACTCCCTTCCCATCTCTGATTGACCACCAATAGATCCCAGGCCAAATCTCATTTGGTCAGTATTTGGGTCTTAATTGACTCAAATTGAAGGTAAATAGAAATCAATTCTGCTCTGGTTTTTAAGCAACTCTGAGGGGCTTCCCCTCCCAAATTTATTTATTTACTTATTTTGATTTTTTTCTGGCTAAGTTAAAGAGGAGATTCTTTGTCTCAGATGATATCTAGCCTTAGTCACTCAGTGGTTGTGATCTCAGCAAAACTGAGGCCTGTTGAAGATTTTAGCTTAAAAAGGCCAAGGTTTCTCATTGCATCCAGGGCCATCTCCAGTCATCTTGATCTATATCTTGCCACTGCACCTAGATGGACTTGGAGGGGAAAGTGAGGCAGATGGCCTTGCACAGCCCTCCTCACTTAAATCCAATTCACTTGCATGTCATGGCATCATCTCCCTGATAACATGGTCTTATTCAGGAACGAAGGACAAACAACTCTTCCCATCTCTGCCTACTTAAAGCTCTCTTCCTTTATAGCCTAGTTCTAGTGACAGTTCTTCATGAAGTCTTCCCTTTTCTCCCAGCAGGATCTCTACTTTGCCTCACTCACCACTAAACTTAGTTGCACCTATTTTTTGCACATATTCCATGTCTCCTATCACAATACAAATTTCTTGAAATTTGTATATTTTCTTAACATTTATTAGTTTCTTGAAATTCATCATAAGATCATAGATGTAGAGCAAGAAGTTACCACAAAAGTCACCTACTCCATCTTTGTCATTTAACAGATTAGTGAATTTAGATACCAGGTAACTAAATTATTTACCTAAGTCAACCATGTTTTAAGCATCAGAAAAAGGATTTGAACTCCGGTCCTCCAAATTCAGAGCTAATATACTTTCCATTCTACCTTAGTCAGAGACTTCATGATTTTTTTTCATCTTTCTGTTTCTTACACCTAACAAGTATTTAACAAATGTTTGTTGATTTGAATTCATTTGAAAATGAGATCTGCAGAGAAATGCAAATCAAGACAACCCTGAGATACCACTTCACACCTGTCAGATTGGCTAAAATGACAGGAAAAGTTAATGATGAATGTTGGAGGGGTTGTGGGAGGGCTGGGACACTGATGCATTGTTGGTGGAGCTGTGAACGGATACAGCCATTCTGGAGAACAATTTGGAGCTATGCTCAAAAAGTTATCAAACTGTGCATACCCTTTGACCCAGCAGCATTTCTATTGGGCTTATATCCCAAAGAAATCATAAAGGAAGGAAAAGGCCCCACATGTGCAAGAATGTTTGTGGCAGCCCTTTTTGTAGTGGCTAGAAACTGGAAATTGAATAGATGCCCTTCAATTGGAGAATGGCTGAATAAATTATGGTATATGAATGTTATGGAATATTATTGTTCTGTAAGAAATGACCAGCAAGACGATTTCAGAGAGGCCTGGAGAGACTTACATGAACTGATGCTGAGTGAAATGAGCAGAACCAGGAGATCATTATACACGGCAACAACAGTACTATATGACGATCAATTCTGATGGACATGGCTCTCTTCAACAATGAAATGTTTCAAACCACCTCCAATTGTTCACTGAAGAAAGCCATATACACCCAGAGAGAGGGATGCGAAATGTGGACCACAACATAACATTCTCATACTCCTTGATTGATGTTTGCTTACATTGTGTTTCCTTTATCTGATATATCGTTTGTGTAGATAAGATTTTTCTTGCACACCAATGATAAGTTTGGAAATATGTATACATATATTCGATTTGCCAATATTTTAACATAATTAACATGTAGTGGATATCCTGCCATCTAGGGGAGGGGTGGGGAGTTGGGGGGAAAAATTTGTAACGGAAAGCTATGTAAGGGTTATTGTTGAAGAATTACCCACACATATGTTATGCAAATAAAATAAAAATTAAAAAAAAAGAAAAAAGAAAAAAAAGAAAAAAAAGAAAATGAGATCTGTCCAATGACTCAAGAGGAAAGGAGCTTCCCAGTAACAGAAGTTTTCAAGTAGAGACTAAATGATCAGGAGTGTCAAATAGGTAGTTTACAGGTTCCACAACAATTTCTCATGGAGCCCAAACAAAATTAAAATTTAATTGTGAAACATTTAACATTTTTGAACTGTCAATATGTAGCCCAAATGGATCCTCCCATATGGTTTAATGTCCCCCTTCTATTTTGAGTTCATCAAGAACAGGAGTTTATTCTTACTCTATGGTTGATAAACCCAGGGAGTAGGTGCTTAGATTTCTAAGGAGTCTGAACTCAGATGGGGGAGTGAAGGAGAAGGGAAAGAATTACATCTTTATTTTCATTAACCTTTAACTGAAATTTAAGCATTTCCTTCAATTATTTTAAAGACATTACTCTGAGAAAAGGTTCATAGGTTTCACTAGGCTGCCCAGAAGATAAATGATATAAAAAAGGTTACATCACTGCTCTGAAAATCCCTGCATCAGGTTGAGGAGAAAAGGTATCTAAATGTCCTCTGATGTTGCAAGCCTAAAATTCTCCAACCTTAATTTTCCTATGCAAAACATTAATTTGCTAATAGGATAATAGCCTTGCTTTAATAATAATTTAATCATAATAAAATTATAAAACAATAATAATTTAATATCCAAGAGGATTTATGTTAATAGAATTATTTTGGCTCAATCACAGAATCCCAGAACTTAAATATGAAAGGCACCCCTACTGCCATGAAGGCCAGGCCATATCTAAAAGGAATCCCCACTACAACATATCCAAAAATAGTGGTGTATCAAGCAACTCAGAGACTTTCAAGAAGGGGAAACACCACTTCTCCAAAAATTCCATTCCACAGCTCTAGTTGACAGAAAGTTTTTTCTGACCTGTAGTTCAAATTGGCCTCTTTATAATTTTCACCCATCACTTCTAATTTTGCCTTTGGGGTCCAAACAAAACAAATCTAATCCTTTCTCTACTTGATAAATACTTGAAGACATGCCTCCAGTTTCCCAAGTCTTCTTCTCTCCAGATTACTAATTTCTTTAATCATTCTTCTTAGAACATAAACTCAAGGCCCTGTACCATGCTGGTTGCCATCCAGCCAAGTGTGTTTTTTGCGTGAGTGGGGCCTATAGTATAGCCAATAGTCATGTTTGGAACCAGTCATGACTTTGGATCACAAATCATATTTCAAGAAAGGAGTGATACTGCACCCCCAGATCCTAGAGGTCTTAAGAATTACTCTCATTAGAGGTGTCCCTCCTTCAACTTGAAAAAAGTAGTGACCAGAACAGTCTACTTGGAGCCAAAAGACTTAAGTTAAATCCTAGCCCCAAAGAAGTCCCTTTATTTAATATCAATGTCATCTTTAAAATAAGGTAATATATGTGCAAGAATGTTTGTGGCAGCCCTTTTTGTAGTGGCTAGAAACTGGAAACTGAGTGGATGCCCATCAATTGGAGAATGGCTGAATAAATTATGGTATATGAATATTATGGAATATTATTGTTCTGTAAGAAATGACCAGCAGCACGATTTCAGAGAGATCTGGAGAGACTTGCATGAACTGATGCTGAGTGAAGTGAACAGAACCAGGAGATCATTATAGGATGATCATTTCTGATGGACATGGCTCTCTTCAACAATGAGATGATTCAGGCCAGTTCATCTTCTGATGAAGAGAGCCATCTACATCCTGGAGAGAGGACTGTGGGAACTGAGTGTGGATCACTGCATAGTATTTTCACTCTTTTTGTTGTTGTTTACTTGTATTTTGTTTTCTTTCTCCTTTTTATCCTTTTTGATTTGATTTTTCTTGAATTGTAGAAACAAGTATAGAAGAATTACACATGTTTAACATATATTGGATTAGTTGCCATCTAGGAAGGAAGGGAGGGATTTGGAACACAAGGTTTTTCAAGTGTCAATGTTGAAAAATCATCCATACATATGTTTTGAAAATAAAAAGCTTTAATTAATAAAACAAATAAAAAATAAAATGAGGTGAGGGACATATTTAACCTATATCAGATTGCTTACCATCTTGGTGAAGGGGAAGAGAAGAGAGAGAAGGAAAAAAATTTAGAACACAAAGTTTTACAAAATTGAATGTTGAAAACTATCTTTACATTAATTGGAAAATATATACTCCTGAAAAAAATGAGGTAAGGAAAGATGGTTTTTAAAGTTCTTTCCTTAGAAACACCTGGTCAAAATGGACCGTGACTTTGTGGGGTCAGAGGAGGTATATTTGCATGTGTGATTAGGAAGGGGAGAAAAGAGGCTAATAATAAATTTTTATATAGAGAAAAAGGCTGCTGCAGTAGAAAGAGCATAGAATTAGAAGGTAAAGGACTTGGATTTGTATTCTATCTCTGACATTTACTAATTGTGTGACTCTAAACAAGTCTTCATACTTCTCTGATACTCAGTTTTCTCATCTGTAAAGTTTGGGTGTTAGACTTCCAAGATGACTTCCAGCTCGAAATATATGATCTTAAATTGTATGATCCTGTGAAGAAATTTACAAACCAAAAATTAATGAACAATAGCTGGGCACATTGAAAAATGCCCCATAGACCTTGCCAGAGACAAGGATGGATTTAGGGATAGTCTTCTGCTTCTGCCAAGCTTCCTTCTATCAGAATTTGTAAAGGTACCAAAGTCATTTATTCCACTGAGCAGAGAGTGATCTAGAGGGCATGAAAATCCACTCAAATGATAATGCAAATGTTTTTCATTTTCACCCTAGGGTAACCTCATCTGGATCTATTCATGATTCTTAATTAGTCAAGAGGACAATTAGTCAAACTGAAGAGCAGGGAGTGTGTTCATGATATGGACCAAAACAATGGTTCATTCAGTGAATTCATTGAGAAAAAACCCACAGGCAGTTCTATTTTATAAAAGGAAAATCAGCAGCAGATTGACTGTAAATCCTTCCTTTTTAGGTGAGTTATGCTATCAGTGGGAAAGGCCAAAACATTCTGACAGCTACAACATACATACATGTCTGTCTTTCAATTTAGAGAATCATATATACTCAGCATTTAAAAGTTCTCTAAAACAAGATTCTTAGCCAGGGCCCATGGGGTTCACAAGTCCATAAATAGATTTGGGGGGGGAGAAATGTGTAAATTTGGGTGGGAAATACATCATTATTTTTACTAACTTCTACCTAGAATTTAACATTACCTTCAATTATTTAAAAATTCTGAAAGGGGGTCTATGGGCTTCACTAGCTGCCAGAGGAGTCCTCCATGAAACTAAAAAGGTTATAAATCTCTGGTCTAACATCTACCAACTTCCCCACCTTTTGGAAAAATCCTCACTCCTCCAATCTTCCTGAGTAATCATTCACAGAATTTTTTTAAAAAGCAGAAAAAAGAACTCGGTAGTTATTAATACAAATGAAGAAACTGAGGCAGTTTGGGTGTGTGGTTTCACAGCTTCAAAGACTCAATTTCACAAATATTTATCAAGCTCGTACATGTTCAAGACACTGTACTAAGTGCTGGGGACACACAAACAAAAAATAAAATGACTTCTACCCCTCCCAAGAGGTTACTTTCTAGTGGGGGAGAAGGAGATAGAGCCCATATCCAGATAAGAATAGAAGATTAGAGATCCCACTCCTGACTCAGAGAATCAATTTATGGAAAAGGTAGACTCTGGGCTGAATCTAGAAAAAAAAATAGAGATCTTAAGAAGCAGAGATAAGGAAAGGGAACATATGTGTGGAATATGAAGCTTGGTGTCCAGCTTGGCCATCACAGGTGAAATAATGTCAACAGAGGAAAAAGAAGTTGAAGTCAAATTGTGAAGGACCTGAAGTGTCAGGTTCACCAGTCTGTATTTTATCCTAGAGGAAATAGGGAGCTATTCATTTTTCTAAGCAGAGGAATGAAATCTGTGCCTTAGATAGTAAGCCTGCTTCCCATAAAGACCTTTGGAGATAGGCTCAATCCAATTTTAAATAGCTCTAATTGTTAGAACATACTTCTTAACTTTCCTTTAACTTTCACACTCAGAATAAAGTTATTATTTTATTTGTGTGCCAACCTCTTGGATATTGGAAGGCAATGATTATACAACCTCTCTGTTTAAAAACATAGATTTATAGCTGAAAGGGATATCAGAGGTGATTTCATCTAATTACTCTATTTTTACAGAGAAGGAAACTGAGGCTCACTGAAATTAAGTTACAAGCTCACTGTCACATAGCTAATAAGTGGCAGAGCTGGGATTTGAATCCAGCTCTTTGGATCCCCAAATCAGCGTTCTTTCCACTACATCATATGATCTAGAAAGTCCCAGTTCCTTCACTGAGGCTGCCAAGATTTCCCCAAAGTTAGAAGTACCTTTACATCCTCAGGAAATGGGAGGTGAGGCCCTTGAAGGGGAGGAGAATGGAGGGTAGAGATGACAAATTATACAAATGTACTTCCCTCTGCCTGGGTCTAAAAACAAGGGACTGCTCTAAAGGAAATGTTTTGCTATAAAATTCATCACTATTTTTAGGATGCCTTATATTTAGAAATTGATTTTTTTTTAAAAACTGACTTCCAACTTCCAGCCCAGCAATTGAACATAATTACTCCCAATTACAATTATTTCATTCCCTGAGGAATGAAAAGTCATATTTACTAGCCTTTCTCTGTAACCAAATGCAAACCATCCATTTAAAAGGTTGACTGAGCACTTTACTACAAGTACAAGGGGGCCACACTTCCACCAGAGCTCGTCACAGCTCCCAAAGATGGCTCTGCAGAAATCCAAGCAGATTCTGGTTTCTGCTGCATAATAGGAGTGAAAGTCTTTATGCTCCCGGGCCATGACTCACTGCATTTACAGTGGATGGAGGGGGGCTGTGTAGGAGTGAAAGCATTTAGGTATTATCAAGGACTCTGACAGATGAAGCCCATGGAGTTGCTACTTATAGAAAAGGGAGAGCAGCGTCTCATTCTTTTCAGTTTGTGTTAAGTGGAGTGTGGAGTGAATATCTTTAATTAGACTAACCCCCTCACCACCAAGTGATTATAACCTAACCTTTGAAAACTGCACAAGAGGATTGTCTCAAGGAGTCCAGAGAAATGATGTGGGAGGCCTTGAGATCCTGGGAGGTGCTCAGGTTGTGAGATGTAGTGTAGTTGTGTAATCCCTAGGATGGCTGAGCCATCATCACAAACTCCTGAGCTAATCAAGATTTTCCATTGGAGTAATATTTACATGGCACTTAACATGACAAAGTGATCTCTATTTTTGTGGTTGTTCAATTTGTTCAGTCAGGTCTGTCTCTTCATAATCCATGGACCATAGCACGCCAATACTGTGCATGGGGTTTTCTTCACAAAAATACTAGAGTGTTTATAAATATGTATATACATATGTATGTGTGTGTATACACATATGTATACATATATACATATACATATATACATATGTATATATACATACACACATGTGTGAATATGCTATAATATTTGATCTTTATAGTAATCCTGATTTTTTACAGATAAAAACATTGAAGGTAGGTGAGGTTAAGTGACATAGATTATGAATACCTAAATCCAGAATTCAAGCTCATGTTTTCTTGCCTGGAAATCCAGTTCTTTATCCACTATATTACTTAGATGCCTCCCAAAAAGGGACAAGGCAAAATAGTTACTCCTCCAGATCAGTCGATTAGTCAACAAGCAATTGTGAAGTGTTTACTACATGGAAGGCCCTGGGAATATGATTATAAAGTCCCTGTCCTCAAGTTTCGGTCTTCCAAGATTTGACCTTTGATCAGAGTGGTACAACTTCCCAATGAGTAGCCACCAGGGAAAGTAACTTTAGCTGGCAGTCAGAAGAATTTTGTCTGAGTCAATCATAGTCCATTAGTTCTTATTAAGCACCTATTCTGTGTCAGCAGATCCACAGGAGCTCCCCATTTATAACTATCACCTTTAGGTGATTCTGGGCAAAAATAAGCATCAAAGGCAACTCTAGAGGGGAAAAATGCATGAAACAGAAGCATTATAGAAAAAGACAGTAGTTTCATATGTTTAGTGTCATTTATGACAGAAGAGAGGCCATTTCTGACCTTCATGCAACTAGCATTTCTTAAGCACCTACTATGTGAAAGGCATTAAGCTAGCATGATACAAAAATCAAAACAAATCAGTACCTATCCTCAAGGAGTGAAAATGTCCAGGATGTATTGATGACATAGAATTGGCTCTCAGGAAAGAGAAGAAGAATGATTAGGGAATTAATCATTAAAAACGGAGATCTGATAAGGAGGATACTTAGTGCACATGACTGGCCCCTTGGGTCTACCCATACTTGGAAAGAAGAACAAGGAAAATGATCTCACAAAGCATGCTAAGAGGGAAGAGGAGAACCAGAGAGTTCATAAAGACTAGAAAGGAAAAGTTATCAAGGAAGAGCTAATCCACAGTGTTTAATGCTGTTGTATATGCCTCTGGTACCTTTCTTCATCCTTTTTAAAAGTACCAGCCAGAGTCCCAGCACAATTATTTACAGTCATATCCTACAGGCAAGTCCTACGAACACTATACTCTCCAAAAGAAAAAAGCCAAGCCTGACAACAAAGTTCTCTTGGATTCCCACTCTTTGACCCACAGCTAAGGCTTGATGCACACACAGTGAGACAAGAGGCCATGAGTCAGGTATCCACTGTGGGTCTTACATAGGATGACCACTGATATCTTCATTTCTGAAGGGAGCTTGGTGACTTAATGGTTACAGGGTATTCTGAAGAAAGTTATTAAACTTTCTGAAAGTCCTGTATTAAGGTTCTTCCTTCCCTCAATCTCACATCATGTAGAGTACTGATTTCTTAGGAATCAGATGGGTGGGACACTCATTAGTTGACTATTAACTCTTCGGGATATCAGATAGTAATGGAGAAACTCAATGATTCATCAATCATCTGTGACAAACTCAACATGCTTAAATCAGAGGTCCTTATCATTGCCTCTAAATCCCATTCTTCTTAATTTTTTAATGTGTTTTGAGGGGACCATTATCCTTCTAGTCACTAGAGTTCCAAATCTTGTAGTCATTCTTGACTTTTGTCTCTCACATACTGCTTCCCTATCTAATGGGTGGACAGGTCTTATCTCCACTAACAAAGCCAGCCTTCTCATTCCGGTCCACAGATGATATGGCCCAGTAGGGCTCTAATAACTTGTCAGCAGAGGGCGCTTCTGCAGTGATCATAGATTAATGATAGCTGCCATGATCATGGATAAAGTGTTATTATTTACATGTTGGGTTTTTTGGGTTTTTTTGCTTTTTTTTTTTTTTTGAACTGGGTGAAAAAGGTAATTCTTTGCCTCAATTGTTACCTAGCATTAATTACTGAATGGGGACTGCCTCAGTCAAACCGAGACGTGTTGAAGAGCTAAGTTATAAAAGGCCAAGGTCTCCCATTTCATCCATGGCCATCTCCAATTGCCTTGATCTATATCTGGCCACTGGACACAGATGGCTCTGGAGGGGAAAGTGAGGAAGGTGACCCTGCACAGCCCTCCCTCACTTAAATTTAATCCACTTGCATGTCATGACGTCACCTTCTTAATGTCACAGTCCTCTTGGAAGAGGAAGGACAAACAACAGCAACATGCACCAGAGACAGGAAGATCTGAATTCCAAATTCTACATCTGATATCTACTCCACCGCCAATTCCCTAACTTCTGTGAGTACAGTTTCTTTATCTATAAAATGGGAAGATTAAATTTAATAAGACCCCATCCAGTTCTGTGTCTATATGTCTGAAGACAAGACAAAGATGAAAGGGGGGAAACCTTATCCTTTCTAATAAAAAAAAAAGCAATGATTGTTCTAGTGATGCTCTAGGTCTCTGGAACAAAAAATATGATAATCTCTGAAGATTAAAAATTGTGGGTGACCCAAAGGGGAGCTATGTCATGTTTATAAGCAGATTGCAGCATATTTCCAGCAGTGACTTGAACCCAAGAAGCCGAGTAAGAGATCTCTCCCAAAGGCAATTGAATGATATAGAGATGGGAAGCTCTTGTAGTAGAGGCAAGGGGCAGCAATCTAACTGCTACACTAGCACTTAGAGAATGTTAACAGTTTAAGAGGAAGGACTCCAAATTGGATAGGTATCCTTTGAAAGATAAAGACAAGATTGTCGCATGTAAGCCGCAGTGTTGGAAGGAGTACCAACATTGTTGAGATCCACTGAAATGTTAATGCATGAATTTAACACCCTGGGTTACCTCTCATGGGAGAATAAAGTATCAAAGAGTAATAGAGCAATGAACTGTACATGGATCCAGAAAACTTGGGGTTGGGAGAATGAGAGACTACTCATTTTGGTCTAGATTCATCCCTTCTCCTTTTGGTTAACCCTCAGCTCCCCATTTTTTGGAACTTTCCATATCTAGAAACATAAATACTCTATTAAACCTCAGTAAGTGGTGGCCCATGATATTGGGAAACCAATGAGAAAAACGTGAGAGATGGAATCTAACCCTTCCATAAAACGCATGGCCTTCTTCTGAATCCTCAAGCCTCCTTCTGTGAGATGGAACCTAAGCACTCCTTCACTGAATGAAGAGAAGAAGGACACATCTGGAATAACCTGGGAGCTGGAGGGAATCTTCTGAATGATCACCGATCCTCCTCTTCCTGCAGTAGTCTAAAGGGAGGTAGGTAGTACAGTGGAAACAGCATCAGGTCTGGATTCTGGGAAGTCTGGGGTCTGTCTCAGACATTTGCTAGCTTGTGGCTCTAGGCAAGTTACTGACATCTGTCTGATTCAGTTTTTTCATCGGTAAATTGGGGATAACAATAGCATCTACCTTGCAGGGTTATAGTGAGAACCAAATGAGCTAATAGTTGAAAAAAGCTCAGTATAGTACCTGGTACATAGTAGGTGCTTAAGAATATTTATTATTAATTTCCTTTCTTCCCCAAAAAAGTCATCTCATTCAAGACCTACACTCCTAAGCCTCTCCCCCTTCTCCAATCAGTCCTCACACTGCTCCCAAAGTGACCTACATCACACACCAGCTCAATAAGCTCCAAAAATGTCCTTAGGATAAATGAAAATCCTCTGGCATTTAAAGTCCTTTACAACCTAGTTTTAACCTACTTACCAGGACTTATTGTGCACTACTCTTCTTCACAAACTCTTTGATCTAGCCAAAGTGGACTTCTTACCATCCCATACATGTGATGTTCCATTTCCCATCTTGTATCTTTGTATAGGCTGTCCCCCATGCCTAGCATCTTCTCTGTCCTTGACTGAGCTTTAGAAAATCCCTAATTTGGGGGCAGCTAGGTGGCACAGTGGATAGAGGACCAGCCCTGAAGTCAGAAGGACCTGAGTCAAATCTGACCTCAGACACTTAATACTTCCTAGCTGTGTGACCCTGGGCAAGTCACTTAACCCCAACTGCCTCAGCAAAAAAAAAAAAAAATCCCTAATTTCCTTCAAAGCTCAATTCAAGTCCCACCTCCTACAGGAAGCCTTTCCTGGTCCCCTAGGGAATCATGTCACCAAAACTTCTCAAAATTACTTTATTTTAAATACATCTTGTATATACTTCTATGTAGGAGTGTCCAAGGGCCAATTGTTAAATATTTAGTGTGAGCAGTTACCCTGCAAAAATCAGGACACTACAAATGAAGGTTTGATTTCTTGTTTAAAAAGTGATGGATAAAATGTTAATAATACAGTTTAAGCTTAAAAATTGGTCATGCACACATGAGAGGGGGAGAGAAATGCACCAGTGCTACAAATCACTTCTGACATTTTTTATCTTTGAAGCCCTAACTGCCTAGTGTTACATAGTAGGAGCTTAATAAATTCTTCTTGATTGAGACTCGGTTTCCTCATCTGTAACATGGTATAGTGGTAACTGTCCTACTGCTTCCTCTATCATATAGTAGAGTTTGCCCAAGAGCAAGAACTCAGATGAGTTGCTCATTTTATGGGCAGGGCCTGCATTTATTTGGAAGGAACTTGATTATTCTCTTTTAGAAATACTATTTTCTGTTTGATAAATAAATATAACTATAAAATCCCTGGGCTTGTTACTATGTGCTGAGTAGTTGCTAAGACTCAGAGGATCTCACCAAGAGCTATTGTTCTAGACAAAATAGGCTTTCTAAACATGCTACTCCAAAACTGCAGGGTTTTGTTTTCCTTTTCCTTCCTTCAGAAGACCACAGCTCCAAGCCCATCTGGCCCATTTGCTCTAGGAGTGGCTTACAGAGCACCTTCTCTCAAAGGTCCAATGTTCCTTATAAATCACTAATGATGATGATATAAAGATGAAACTGACCATTTGACTTGACAGTCCAAGGAAGGAATACTGAACGAACAGGACAGGAGACACATGTTCCAGTCTAGGTCATCATTCTTAACTTGCTATGTGACTCTGGACAAAACCTTTCCCTCTAATTGGCTTGTTTTCTCCTCTATAAAATGATGATGTTGGATTAGATCATTTAAGGTTTACTTTCCCCTCCCTCTTCAGGCATCTTATACCTTATTGCTCTCTCCCTCTAGACCCATATTCATCCTAGTGATCCTTCCAGATCTAACCTTCTATGATTTGAAAACTAGGAGTCAGGAGATGCAGAATCACTACTTGATATAAATTCCTCTACCTAGTGTTTATGACCCACCATAGCCTTGACCCACTTTCATTTTTCCAGCCTCATTCTAGCCCCTTCTGATACTCTATATCATTGATGTCAAAGTCATATAGAAATGGGGATCACATACATACTATAGCCACAGGGTATCCCTTAGTTATGTGACTTAGTTATGAAAAGTAATGTTACCTAATTTTTGTTGTATTTTTATTTATTTAGTTAAATATTTCCCAATTGCATTTTAATCTGGTTTGGGCTACACTCAAGAGAATTGTGAGCCACATGCAGCCACAAATTTGTATGTATCTCTGTTCTAAATCACCAGCAAAGTCAGCATTCCATCTCTTTCCCCCATATATTTGCATAAACATCTCCTATTCCTGGCATGTGTGCCCATCTCATTTCCAGTTCTCATAATCTTTGTCTTTCTTTAAGACTCCACTCAGATGCCCCATTTTCCTCAAAGCTTTGCATGATCCCCTAGATTGCTAATGTTCTCTCTATATTCAAATTATTTTTTTAAAAAAACTCTTAACACAAAAAACTCTAATGTATCCTACCATCACACCACTCTACCCCTCGCCTTCTGAACAGGCTGCATTTCATATTTTTTGTCAGTAAAATATACTGTATACAAAGTAATAGCGATGTTCTGGGATGACCAGCTGTAAACGACTTTGCTATTCTCAGTAGTACAATCATCCACAACTACTCTGAAGGATTTATAATGAAAAGTCCTATCCATACCCAGAGAAGGAACTGATTGTGTCTGAATACAGATTGAAACATTCTCTATTTCTCTTTCTTTTTAACTTAATTTTCCTGTTTTCTTTCACAACTTGACTTTTATGGAAATGTTTCACATAACTTCACATGTGGTTTCTTAATTGTGGGTGGGGATAAGGGAGAGAACCTAGAAGTCAAAAATTTTCAAAACAAATGTTTAAAAAATTATTTTAAATGTAACTGGGAGAAAATATTAAATAAAAACAATCAAATAAATAAAATTTTAAAAAGAAAAACAAAAAATATTTTTGTCTTGGTAATCTAAGCATCCAGGACAATACCTTAAATATAACAGACACTTAAATTGAATTGAAACAAATCACAATTGCATGCAGATTCCCAAAAAAATGACTCCAAGGCATCATAATTTCCTACAAAGGGAAAATAATATTTCCCATCTCACTTCCAATCCCCTTCTTGATGCTGCCAGCATTTTGTTGACCTGATTGACAAAGAACAGAGAGCAGACACCTACAAAATAGAGTCCTTGGTGACTCTTCCCATGGATATATCACAGTCTAGTGGACCACAAGAATAGCTGGGATTGGTTTTCCCCAAATACCTTCTCTTAACCTGGCCCACATTGAAGCCCACTTGGCTCTGCCCAGCCCACTCCCACAACCTCATAAAATCTTCCTAAGACCTGTCTTCATAAGCTTATCATTGCCAGGAATTCATTGGCTCTGACTTCACAAGCTCACAAAGTCATTGCAAACATGAAGATACCATGGGGCACTGCCCAGATCATTTATAAAGATGTATGCAAAACCAGTGCCAGAATGAATCTGTCAGGGGCCCAGCTGCCATCCTGCAGACAAAAGAAACAGATGACCTAAAAAAAAGTTATAGTTATAAAGGATTCAAGTAGTTTACAGATTAGAAAACTGACGTTGAGAAGGATCCAAGATCACATTGTTGGAACCATAGATCAGAAGCCAGGGACCCAAAAGCCATCTAGTCCAATTCTCTCATTTCACAAATGTAGCATTTAAGATGCAAAAAAAGGTTAAATGACATGATTTACACGTCAGACCCCTCTATATAATGTCACTCCCTGTGATCTTTATTTTCATCACCATACAGCCAACATATAGAGCCTGGTATATGACAGGAGCTTAATAACTGCTTGATATTTCAGGAGCTTAATAACTGCTTGATATTTCAGCAATTTTCTAAGGTCACCGAAGCAACAAATAGTAGAGATGAGATTGGAATACAGGACTTCTAGGTAATGCTGTGGTGCACAGAGCTCTAGGCTTGAATTCAGGAAGATTCATCTTCATAAGTTCCAATGGGACTGCAGATAATTCCTAGTTGTGTGCCCCGGGGGCAAGCCACTTAACTCTGTTTGCCTCAGTTTCCTCATCTATTAAATGAGCTAGAGATGCAAATGACAAGTCAGTCCAGGACCTAAGAAAACCCCAAATGGGATCATGGAGATTTGGACACAACTGAATAAAAGACTGAACAACAAGAACTTCTTATTTCAGAGTACTGCTCTTTCTGCTGTGCTCCACTGCTTCCCAGGTCTACTTCATTGTTTCAGAATGCTTTCCTCACAGTGCTATAAGGGAAGTGGCACAAATATCCATAAGCCCATTTTACATATGATGAAACCAAGGCTCAAAGAACTTTGCTCACAGTCACAGAGAGGAAAGGTCAGAGCCTAGATGCAAAAGCAGCCCAACTAGATGGAGACTTGAGACACAAGAGTATCCATGACTTGAGTTCATACTAGAGTGTATGGCTGCAAGTAGTCTGGTGAGTCAGGACTAGGGCAGGTTTAGAGATGAACCAAAATAATCAACAGAAGGACAGCAACAAAGGAGTAAGAACAGCATTGTTTTTATAACCATGATCCTCTGCATGGTGCCTGGTAATTCATAAATGCTCATCCAATTTGGAGTGATTCAAACTCTTAAATTCTCTCCACTGTACCCTGCTTCCCCTTCAATAATATTTGTTTCCATTGGTTTTCTATTCCCTGGATGACATTAGCACTAGTCTTAACATTTGCCAATCACCAGCAACCACAAGATTTGAAACCCCAGCCTGTCCACCTGATTATCCACCAAGAAGCTGATCCGATGCATGGCTGACAGTGAGAAGGCCAGAGAAAAATGAAATCTGCCTCTAAAACCTACACACACACACACACCCCTCATCGCAAACCACAAAACAACAACAACAAAAAGTCCTTCCTAATTTCTAGTAGTCACTGAATAACAGAGATTCGTGACTTATGGTGCGTCTCCGTGGTTTCTGTAGTGTTTATACAGAAAGCAGGGGGGAGGGAGAGAGGGATGAAGGGAGAAAAAGACAGAGAGACATGGAGACAGACAGAAGGGGAAAAGGGGGAGAGAGAGAGAGAGAGAGAGAGAGAGAGAGAGAAAAGGAGAGAGAAGGAGAGAGAGAGACAGAGAGAGGGAGAGAGAGGGGGAGAGAGAGAGAGAAGGAGGGAAAGAGAAAGAGACACAGAAAGAGAGATGGAGACAGAAGGAGAGAGAAAGGGAGGGAGGAAGGGAGAGAGAAAGAAATAGAGAAGGAAGAGAGAAAGGGAGAGGAGGAATGAGGAAGAGTAAGGAAGGAAGTAAAAGAGAGGGAGTGGAAGAGGGAATAAGGAAAGGAAGAAGAGAGAAGGGGAGAAAAGATGACAAGAGATATATAGAAATAAATAAGAGATATTACTGAGATGATGGAGCTGAGAAAAATATATTAATGGATGAGAGATAAATTAGAGAGAAATGAGAGAAAAAGTGAAAGACAGAAGGGCACGGGGAAAGTGAAATTTTGTCACAAGTGGAAGAAATAATTATAGGGATACTCTAACTCCTGTCGTTGTCTGAATTCCAGGAGGGAGGGTTTCATCTCAGTATGGTACAAACTTTATACCATAAAGCATTAGATTTCACATAAAAAGACCCTGGTTCACCTTCCCACTTCTCTATTTCCCATCTGTGTGGCCTAGGGCCAGTTCCTTTTTTTGTCTGAGCCTCATCTATGAGAAGGTTGGAGTTCTAAGGTCTCTCTCAGCTCTACCTTCTTTGATATTGTGGATCCCTTGGCCCTCTCAGTATCTACAGGAGGAGACTTGTGTCTACTTCAATGACATGAATATCTTGGTTTCTTCATGGGTAAAATTAAAATGACAAGATCCCTCAGGTCCCTTCCAAATCTTATGATCTATGGTTCATACATCTGTGAGGTCATTCCCCTGCCTCCTTCCCCATAGCTCAAACAAACTTGCCACATCTGACCCCCACTAATATAGTCCATTCTGAGAGTGGCCTAGACAGCCACATCATTTTCAGTCACCCACCCAAGACATCCTTAGATGTCAAATCAGGCTGTAAACAAGCTTACCAGAGAATACCAATGCAATGGAATACGACTGTGTTCTAAGAAACAAAAATAGGAATTCATCTGAGAATTCCTTTAAAAAAACAAATAAGAGAATTCTTTATATGATCAATCTAGAGAAATCTGTATGCATAGATGCAGAATAAAGGAAGAATATACTATACTCAAAGACCACAAGATGTAAAAGAAAATAACACTAAAATAGGTCTGATTTCAGATTGATGAAATAAACAATCTTGATTTGAAAGGACCGATAGCAAAACATTTCAATAGAAATATGATAGACTATGGGTATCACAAATTGCATACACTGTCCATTTTCAATATGTGCATTTGTTTTGTTTAACTTTTTTCTTTATTATAAGGCAGGGTTCTAAGAAGGAGAGAAATGGGATGCAACAGTGATGCTATCAAAATAACAAGCATCAAAAAGATATTAAATATCAAAAGAAACTTCCCCAACCTCCATAATCCCTCCATACCTAGGTTGTTTTTAAAAGGAATTTAATTGCTAAAAGATTACCTAATCAAGGCAATAATAATGTGTGCATGTGTACGTGTGTTAATGTCATGGTTATAAGGATCTTTCAAATGTTCCAGTTTCCTTTCGCTCCCTCATCTTTGCATTTTCAGTATATGTGAAGTATAAAAGGGTAAGAGAAAAAATACAGTCTTCTCCCAATCAATTTCTTCTCTCTCCACTCCCCACTATGGAAAAATTAATCATTAATGACCACAGAAAGCAATTCTGCTCTTATCCAACTCTTGCCTTCCTGCATGTCTATTTATAAGTCACAAGAATGTAGGCAGACAGACCTCAACATCAAGGATCAACAATCATTTCTCAGCAGAAAAATCAGTGTGTTGCTTTGTCCAAATTCACACCAGAGAAGCTACAAATTGGTCTGAATTGCCCTTCTCCTGTCTAACCCATTCTGCCAAAGGAGGACTCAAAATGTCGCTGGTACTGAGGTAAATAAAGAGTCTGGTGAGAACACAGATGCTTTGGGAAGTGTGAACTTCGGAAGACTTATAAAAAGACTTTACAAACTCCTCTGCTGTTTCACCTTAAAATACTCCCCACAGATGCTTCTGGGCTTTCATTTGCAGCCTCTTGACTCAGAGGACTTTGAAGGCTGGAGCCGTAGGGCCTGACCTTTGATGCCATCAAGTCCTTCTCCGTTCCATTAAAAAAATAAGGAACTGGGGGCAGCTAGGTGGTGCAGTGGATAGAGCACCAGCCCTGAAGTCAGGAGGACCTAAGTTCGAATGTGGTCCCAGACCCTTAATATTTCCTAGATGTGGAACTCTGGGCAAATCAATTAACCCAATTGCCTCAGCAAAAAAATAAATAAATAAATAAGGAACTAAGACAAGATAGCATAGTGCAACATATGGAGAGTGTAGAATCTGGAGTCACAGAATTGGATGCACAATCTCAGATCTGATCACAGGATAATTAATCACTGTCTCTCTTTGAGCCCCAGCTGATTCCATTTAGAAAATGAGGCAGTTGGTCCAAGATCTGGAAGGTCCACTTGTGTCTCCAAAGCCAAGCATTTGTCATGTGGTAACACCTCCCCAGAAAGGTCTCTAGAGATTGCAGGTCACTTTTTGATCCAGTTCACTAGGCCTTGCAAAAAAAAAAAAAAAAAAAAAAAAAAAAAACCTAGAGAAAAGAAGAAATTTTGGAAAGGGGAAAAAAAGGTGAGCGGATATCTATCCCCAGGCAGTAGGAGTTGGGGGTGAGGGAAACTATGTAAGGACGGGACAGATCACCATATATAAACCAAGCCCACACACCCTACATAATAAGTACCCTTATTATAGCTAACATGCATATAATGATTTAAGGATAGCAAAGCATTTTAAATACATTATCTCATTTGATCTCTTGGAGGTAGGTGCTGTTATTATCTCCTCACTCTAGAGATGAGGAAGCTGAGGCTGTGAGGGACACAGAGTCTTCTATCCCTCCGGGAAATATAGTTTATATGGTGCTGGATTTAGAAGACCTAGGTTTGAACCCTACATTAAATACTTCTTAGCTGTATGAACTTTGGCAATTCACTTAACCTCTCTACGACTCAGTTCCCTCATCTGGAAAATGAGAAGGTGGGATTTATTGATTTCTTCTGACTCTAAATCCATGATGCTACTGTAAAGGGACATGGGATATTCCACAAGCCCTTATCCAAATGAATGTAATCACAGAAAACCTAGACTTCTCATTAATTTAATCAATCGACCAATTAAAAGGATAAATTAGATAAGAACAAGACCTTAATCAGTTTGGAAGGAGTGAAGGGCTTTGAGAAATTAGATAAATCAGATGACATTACTTGGCACAGGAAATTGCTTGAAAAAAATGAGTCAGTCTTTGGACCTAAGTATATCAGAGTAGAGATTCTAGTTTCTGAAGAAGCAACCTTTGGGAACAACATGTGCAGCAAATCTTTTGTCCCTCCACTAGGGGAGCAAAAGGGAAAAGGAGCAGTGAGCCCAAAATGTCCTTCTCCTGTTCCCTACCATCACTGACTATGTTGTGTCATGAAACAGAGGAGTCTAGTAATAATGTCTTCAGCTCAAAGCCGAGATGCCATGAGAAAAAGAAGCTTCAGGGAGTGTGATCTTCCCAGGGCAGAGAGAAGGTAACTCCACAAGTCCAACAGAGAATTGTACCTCAAGGGAACTTCTTGGGAACTCTACAGAGAAAGAAAAGAATTCCATCCAACTTAGAGTTGTGAATTACCCCCTTTGCTGTATTGTTCTCTATATGTGAATCCATCCTTCCCTATACTCTGGTGAGAGACTGGGTCCCAGACTTTTTGGATTATTTGTTATGTACAAACTGTTCTTACTAGATGCCTTTAGTAAGTATTTGTTTCTGAAAGCTAATTTTAAATGTGACAGGCTGGTATTAAATGAAGAACACACTTGATCAGGGCTCATAAGCCACTCTCAACCACTCAAGTTAATATCTAGCACCCTGAGGGGGAAAGTAGTGAGCAGACCTCTGGAAATCCAATCCATCAGAACTAGAGGCAATTAGAAGAATGATCCTAGAAGAGGCAATATGTGATGATGCTCATAAAATATCTCTCTGACCACTCCAAAATAGAAACATGAGGACCTATCTCCTGGGAAACCAATGTAGAGACACCTTTCCCACCAGTGGTGGAAGCGACAAGCCTATCAGGTACACCAAATAGTTTGTGTTGTTATTTATAATTTTTTTGTATTTAATTGTTTTTTTATTAAAGCTTTTTATTTGCAAAACATATGCATGTAATTTTTCAACATTGACCCTTGCAAAGCTTTCTGTTACAAATTTTTCCCTCCTCCCCACCCCCTCCCCTAGATGACTGGAAGTCATGTTAATTATGTTAAAATACTTGACAAATCAAATATGTGTATACATATTTATATATTATCTTGCTGTACAAGAAAACTGGATCTACAAGAAAAAAATCTGAGAAGGGAAACAAAATGCAAGCAAACATCAATAGAGAATATGAAAATGCTATGTTGTGGTCCACCCTCAGATCCCACAGGCCTCTCCCTGGGTGTATATGGCTTTGTTCATCACTGAAGAATTGGAACTGGTTTGAAGCATTTCATTGTTGAAGAGAGCCATGTCCATCAGAACTGAGCATCATATAGTCTTGTTGTTGCCGTGTATAATGATCTCCTGGTTCTGCTCATTTCACTCAGCATCAGTTCATGCAAGTTTTGCCAGATCTCTCTGAAATCATCCTGCTGGTCGTTTCTTACAGAACAATAATATTCATTACTCATAATTTTTGAGTCTGATCTAAAAGCTTAGTATATTCAGAAATATTGGTTGCTCTAATATGGATACATCCCATTTCCCATTCACCAGTTCAATCAGAAAATCATTGTCAATCTATAAACTCTACAAGCTATTTCCAAGCCATGCTAAGAACCAATGGGATGAACCAATATCTCTGAACCCTCAAAGACACCAACTCAGAAACCATCACTGATCCAAGGCAGACTCAGAAAAGCTTCCTGTAGAGATGCTTATCTATACATCAGACTAGAAAATCGTGTCATCATGGGGGGGGGGGAAGCCCAGTGACTAATTGTTATGACATTATAATCCGTGGTTTCTGAATACTTCCTCACCAAACAGATTCACTAATAAAGGCTAAATTATTGTTTAGATTAAATAGTACTTTCAACTATAACAGAGTTTGTGTGAATGAGGGCACTATTTAATTGTCAGTCTGCCCAAGCCATAGTAACTAAAAAAGATTTTCAGAGGTTTCTCATACTTGGTTCTCAGGTTATCATTTCCTTTGGAAACCACACTGCTAGAAGTTTTCCTTGGATGCACCTCTCTGTTGGGCTTATTGAGTCTTGGAACTACCTTCTCTCTGACTTGGAAAGGTGATACCCCCTAAAACTTCCTTTCCTTGGAGGAAATAATATGTTCTTTCTCAGCTTCTACTTGGACATACTGTTTTTTACTAGGCCAGTCTGTCTCAATATGGTGACTCAGACATCAGGAACCCTGTCTTTGAATCTCACCTAAAACACTTATTATGAAAGAAGTGACTTTGCTTTTTCATCTGCAAAATGGAGATGACACTTGTGTTAAGAATCCTATGAAAGATAGTGCCAAATCACTAATAGTAAAGAAATGCAAATACCCTGAACCCATCGAACTGGTAAAGATGACAACAGAGGAAGAATCAATGGTGAAAAGACTGTAGTAAAACAGATACACTGATACATTGTTGGTAGAATTGCAAATTGGTCCAAACTTCCTTATAAGAAAGTAAGAATTATGTGAGACTAAAGTTCTATGGCTTAGCTATCCCATTGCTAGACATATAGGTCACAAAAGTCAAAGATGAAAAAAAGTGTCCCATACTAATCATTCACAGCAACATTGTTTTCTTTGGATAAAAAGGAACTGGAAATAAAGGAGACACTTGTCACTTAAGAAAGAAAGAAATAAAATGTGGGACATTAATGTAATGTCCATATTACAATACAATGAAAAAATGATGACTTTGGAGAAGCATGAAGCGATTTATATAAACTGATACAGAAAGGAAACCGAACCAGGAAAAGAATATACCCAGTGGCAACAATGCATATAGAAAGGAGGGGAAAGGATCCTGAATGTTGTGTAATTATAAGGGCAAGAAATTCATCTGCAGACAAGAATTGAAAAAAAAAACCATTAGATTATTTTAATGTAGTAGTTGCTTCTTGAAGTTGCTTTTTCTTTTCTTTTTCTTTTTTTTTTTTTTAATTCTTTGTTACAAGGAATGATTAGGGAAGGAGGAAGATGTGACAAGTTCCAAAAGGAAAGTTACATAAAAATAAAAACTATCAAAATTTTTTAAAAATCATAACAGCACTCTAAACTGCATAGGGGCATTGTGGGTAATTGCCCCTGTGGGTAACCCCCTTATGGGGGTTGTGGGTAATTGCTATCTTGGGTTGCAGGTACTGTCACCACTTTCCAGACTTTCCAAACTATGCTGCTTCTAATTCCACACCAGCATCTTCACTTCTTCCCTACTGGTAACCTGGACATTGTCCATCCTGAGTGCCTTGGTTCTGATAAGCCAGCATTTAACTTCTCTTATTAGGGACCAACTGTCACCATTTTTAGACCTCTCTACATCATGGTGAAGTACATATCTCTAAGCCCCTGAGCTGTGATACCTCAAAATGTAAACTGCTTGAGGACAGGGAATGTCTTGCTTGTTTGCATTTGTATTAGTTAGCATAGTGCCTGGTGCATTGCTAGTGTTTAATAAATGATCTATCTTTCCATTGCTAAAGAGAAATCAAGAAGTCACTTAAGCAATCAGCATTATAAGCAATAAGAAAATGGGAATATTGAAAATAAGCCCAAATTTTAATTTAAATGGGAAATCTGTACCTGGTAACACTATTGTATTTTCTAGAAGGTTTGAGGTATTCAAGGGAGTCAGGCATATGACTGATATAACAATAAGACATGTGAAATAGCATGGGGAAATATTTCAATTATGGTTCATCACAATTTGTGTCTATATGTTTGACAGCAGGAGCCAAGGGTACAAACTTAGCAATCTTATTCCCCCACCAACTCATCTTCTGATATCTCAAACTGTCATGAAGGTAATGCTGGCTTTTCAAAGTTAAAAAAAAAAGTACTACATATTCTGGAAAATAAGGCTGAAGAGCAAAAGTAGAAAGAACACAAAGTCTTATAGGCTATTCAAAAGCCTTAAGCATGAAGAAAATCAAAGAGTCACTGAATCTCTGAATTGGAAGAGACCTCAGTGACCATCTATGACACCTCGATACAAAAGGAAGTTGGGAAGTAGTGTGAGCATGAAACTACATCACGAAAAGTGAAACCAGGGCATCATGTACAGAGCCTGCTTGGTTACAAATATAGCAATCATTCCAGAAGCATTTGTTTGTGTCTAGGATACAACTAGGCAGAATAAAGGATAGAGTGTTGGACTGGGAATCAGGAAGACCCACGGCCAAATTTTGCCACAGCTGTGTGGGCATGGCTAAGACACAACTTCCGTCTGTTTCAATTTCTTCATCTGTAAAATGGGGATAAAAAATAGTACCTACCTCACAGGTATGCTGTTTTGGGGATCAAAAATGAAAATAAATGCAAAGTACTTTGTAAACATCAAAGTGCCGTGTAAATATTAATTATTGTTAATTTTAGTATTATTATTACTTTTATTATGCACTGTTTTCCAGCAAAGGTCAAAGTACACACACAATTAGAAAAATTAAACATTATCATTTTCCCAATCTAATCTGACAAATAAGATATTCTTCCTACTCCCTGTCTCAAAAACATGAAAATGGATAAGATAAAGAAACTGCCTCTGAATTAAAGAAGATAAATGGATACAGCAAAGTGGCTGACAAAGCTTCATTATAAAAAGGTGAAAAGCAACTGCAGAGAAAACAAGTCTATAGGGAGGTTGGCAAGAGATCAACATAAACCAGGTCAACCAAAAAGGAAGAGAACAAAGAGACAAAATGGAACCAATCTGCTAGTATTTCTCTAGTTGTTTGTTTGTCTTTTGCTCTTGACATCAGAAAGGTGATGCTATGACATGCAAATGAATTGGACTGTGCAAAGTCTTCAGCCTCACTTTCTCCTCCGGAGCCATCTGGTTTCAGTGACAAGATACAGATCAGGGCAAGTGGACTCCTCATTAATGAGAGGTGGAAGCACTGATGTTAGCCCCTATGGCTTCAGTGCCTAATAAACACAGATGAGATCTTTAAGATGAGAATTCAGTGCAACGAACATCTTTCAACCTTCTACCCACTATTTTGTCTTTCTATTTCCACTCTCTAGCACAGAGATTTGAGTATAGCAATTGTTTTATAAATGTTCCGTGGATTGAATTAAGTTAAATGGTGTCAAAAATATCATTAAGGATAAAATTGGTCATAACGAAATATGCTTAAGGCACTCTGTAAACACTGAAATGTTATATAAATGTCCATTATGGTTGTCATTCTTGTTATTAATAGTGATAATCTACCAAATAAGATCTGGTAACTGCACCAGGTGAATACTCTTACTGAAAAGGCTATAAACCAGTCATATGTCAAGAACAGAAGATGAGAAATATCCAACCAATATTACATAAAGCTTCTTAAAAGGAAAAGAGGAAGGTCTCTAATGCCTATAGAGTATTTCTATAAAGGTATAAACAAGAATTACTCAGGATAAGAAGCCACAGATGGGAGGTGATGTGTATCAAGAGAGTACGTGGCCATATGGATCTATTTACAGATTGAACCAAATAATCCTAATGATATGTCAGCATTTCAGTTACCTAATTGGTGTGGGCAATCCCTCCCTGCATCCCTGAGATGCAGCCATGACCGATCTAATGTGATTGTTGTCCACACCATTCCATTGATGCGCCATAGACGATCCATCCAACATGCTGCAAGCTTTTTTACCTTGCATGAGCAGTCCATCTGTCACTGCTTACCCTCCCCATGTGAGCAGCCCAGTTCTTTTTCTAACCATAGGAAATAATGAAAATGCTATTTCTTGAAGACAAATAGCTGACAAAGACATAGTCAATGTTTTAAGATTTGTAAAGGGCAAACTAAGGCTCACAACAACCTGAAATGCTAAGTACTGCTCCCTGTACCTACTTTATATTATTATATAATTATGTACCATTATGTATTCTGTAACACAGAATTCTATAAGCTCCCATTTTACAAATGAAAAAAATAAAACCTCTATAAAGATGGAATGATTTCATAAAATCATAGATTCTGCATTGGAGGGGATCTTAGCAGCCCCTGAGTTCAATCACCTCATTTTATAGGTGAGAAAAGTGAAGTTGAAGGAGATTAAATAATTTGACCAGAGTTACACAGTTAGTGTCTGCAGCAGGATTCAGAATCCAATCTTCTAGATCCCGTGGCTAAAATTCTATCTACTGCACCACCTAGTTACCTCTCACTTTACAGGTGAGGAAAAAAGTCTAAAGTTAAATTACTTTGCCCAGAATCACACAGGATTAGAAGTAGTATTTGAACTCATTTTTTTTCTGACTGCAAGCCCAACAATATACAATCCAAATTAACTCTATCCTAAATGAACCAGTCAAATTGAGTTCCTACTGTCATTGTTCCATTATTTTGAGTCATATCCAACTCTTTGGGGTTTTCTTCATGATTCCATTTAGGGTTTTCTTGGCAAAGATGGTTTTTCTTTTCCTTCTCCAGCTCATTTTATAGATGAGGAAACTGAGGCAAATGAGGTTAAGTGACTAGCCCAGGATCATACAGCTAGTAAGTGTCTGAGGCCAAATTTGAGCTCAGGAAGATGAATCTTTCTGACTCAAGACCTGCACTCTATCCACCAAACCACCTAACTGCCCCAAGTTGCCTTCCTTCATGAATCAAAACCTGATAACTTAATGCAAGATGTAGTAAAAATTGAGACCCAGAGGAAAGGTAAGAAAGGAAAAAGATAGGAGGGGAGTAAGTAGAGATTGCAGGTAAGAGAAAAGATGAAAAAGAGACAGTCGCCTCAGTTCAGATAAAAATCCATTTTACATCATACTCTTGTTATTCATCTGAGCTGTGGGTAGCAAAGTAAGTTAACACTGCCCTTTAAAATGATAATCTCCTTGCATAGCAGATTAGAAATGTCCCTTCCACATGGGGACAGAGTTGGTCTGTTTTCATTTTCACACTCTGTAGTTTATTTTTGAAGTGAAGGTTCAGTTTCCTTTGGAATTCTAAAGGTTTTCCATATGTGTGAAGGAGTAACTTGGGTTTTAGAAACATATTTTGGACTCTTAGAAGCTGAGTCAATTACTAACCTTTTGGCATTCAAAATGTGGCAGGCAGTCTTTTCTTGGTTCAGAAATTAAGATTAGCTCATTCTCAGTTGCCTGAAGGCCATATCTAGAACTAGCATTTATTTCCTTTACTCATAGATTTAAAACTAAATGGCAAATCAGAGATCATCTCATTCAATCACCTCCTTTTTAATAGATGAAGAAAAGTGGCCCTGAGAAATTAAATGACCCACCCGTGTTCAAAAGTGGTAGAGGATTTGAACCCAAATCCTCTTAATCCAAGATCCAATGCTCTTTCCATTTATTATGATGATCATTGTTCTGATCCCCAAGAAGTCAAAAGTACTGCCTGAATTTCTTCATTGCCCTTGTATTTAGAGGCACTGAATGAGTGGTTGTCTCAGACAAACTGAGACCTATTAAAGACTTTAGGTTAAAAAATCTCCCATTGCACTATAGCCCCAGATGCAATGGGAGATTTTTTAACCTAAAGTCTTTAATAGGTCTGTATTCTGATCTGTATCTTGCCACTGGACCCAAAAGGTTCTGGAGAAGAAAGTGAGGCAGAGCCCTGCCTCATTTCAATTCAATCCACCTGCATGTCATGGCATCACATCCCTAATGTCCAGGGCAAGCAGCAGAAATTAGGTTTAGCCCAGGCACTTTTATGATTAATGGTTGCCATACTCAAAGATGGAAGGTCAGCCTTAGATACATAAGCACAAGGCTGTGACTTACATGTTCACTGAAGAGGATCAAGAAAACTTCCTTGCCCAAGAATGCCTCCCAAAGATCATCTCATATTTTACATTTCAGAATTCAGGCAGGTATTTTTATCTTAAATATTTTTCACCATTCAAGGATCTCCTATAAAATTTATTAAGAGAGGGAGTCCCCTGAATTCATTATTATAAAATGCCTGTAGCTACTACAAAGGAAAGAGCATTGGGCCAATGAGTCAGGGGATCTTGAGTTCATATCCAAGCTGCATTTGTTATATCTGTGACCTTAGGCAAGTTATTTGACATCCCCAGACTTCATCTGTGAATTGAGGCGAAAGGGGAATTTTATTAAATGGCCACTGAATTGTCTTCCAGTTTTAGGTTTAAGGGAGTGGCAGCAGGAAGGCAGAGAGACAAACTTCAACAACTTCACAACTTTGCCATGGGCAAGTATCATCGTGCCTTTTTCTCTGCTCTCTCCTACAACCCAAGAAAGGTAAGTAGACAGAATGATACAATGAGAATTGGATCTGAAATCTAAGGACTTGGGTTCAAACTATGGTTTTCTTCCTTAATATCTTAGACCTCACTTTTCTGAGACTGTTTCTTCATCTCTAAAATTGGATTGTCGGACTTATAAGGTCTCAAAGACTTCTTCTAGATGTCCATAAGAAACGATGAAAAGCCCAGGGAAGAAGCAAGAAAACAATTTCCTGCCTCTGATTTGTCCTTATTGGCCCTAAGGGAATCTAAAGCCCTCCTTTCTGATGTCCAGTTTCAGTTTCAGAATTTCTTCCTTTTTATTTTATTATTTGACCTTCTCTTGACCACATCTTGAGATGTGATTTGAGGGACACAGGAAAACATGCATACATACAGAATACACAACACTCCACCACTTGAGAGAGATTCTTTTGGTTAAGCCTTGTCTGATCCCCATATCCTTCCTTAAATAGAAATGTTTCTGAGGTCAATATAAACTACTACTAATGTTTGATATAAATAAGTTTGATCTACTTTCCTCCTAGACAAGAGGAACTAGACATGAGAATATTGGGTACTTGGAGTATGGGACCATCGAGAGACTGGAGAAAGAAAACAAAAGGGTAGTCAGGAATCAATATGTCTAGCTCACAATTCTTTTGAAGAAAATGCCCTCAGCAGACTATTTGACTTTAATTGTGAAAATTAAGGAATCACAGATCGGTCAGATCTCATGGATTACAAAACTTTTCAATTAAACTCGATGAGGAAAAGATTTACCTTATTTATCTTTTTATCACCCATACATATGTACATAGTAGGTAATTAAACAAAGGATTACCTAATAAAGAGCTAATCTTTAACAATTATCTGATGGCTTCCAAACCCTCATTCTGACATTCAAAGATCTCTCTTTTCTGAGCCTACCAACCTATGCCTCTTTAGGTCTTTTTATTTTTAAAAAGGAACCAAATGCCCATGTCACACCTCCCTTCTCACTGTCCCAAATATAAGGTAGTAATTCCTTCAATTATACCTTTGCTCTTGCTATTCTCTCCCCACCTGAATTATCCCTTTTTTCTATTCAAATCCCTTCCATTCCAGTTTAAATCCTATCACCTCCATGTAGCTTTCTCTAATATTGGCACATAGCCATCTCCCCATCCTCAGTCTTTCCTGAATATTTATTGATTCTATTAGTCATTAACCCTTTAATTGCCTTCTCTCCTGTATTATTCCTTACTTTTTCTAGTTTTGGTAAAGTGTTTAACAAACTAGACTATTAACTTCTTGAGGGACAGAGATCTTGTCTTATACTGATCCTACAATGGAGCAGTGTGGAGCTGGGAATACATAATAAGAAGTCCAAAAAAAGACTCATGGGAATGGCTGAATAAGTTATGGTCTATGAATGGTATGGGATATTATTGTTATATAAGAAACAATCAGCAGAATGACTTCAAAGAGGCCTGGAGAGACTTACATGAACTGATACTAAGTGAAGTGAGCAGAACCAGGAGATCATTATAAATGGCAACAACAAGATTATTTACATTTCAGAATTCAGGCAGGTATTTTTATCTTAAATATTTTTCAATTCTAAGGGACGTGGCTCTTTTCAACAATGAGATGATTCAGACCAATTCCAATGATCTTGTGATGATGAGAGCCATCTGCACCCAGAGAGAGGATTGTAGAAACTGAGTGTGAATCACAACATAGCATTTACACTTTTTGTTGTTGTTTGCTTGCATTTTGTTTTCTTTCTCATTTTTTTTTCTTTTTGATCTGATTTTTCTTGTGCAGCAAGATAATTGCCAGAGAGAGGATTGTGGAAACTGAGTGTGAATCACAACATAGCATTTTCACTTTTTGTTGTTGTTTGCTTGCATTTTGTTTTCTTTCTCATTTTTTTCTTTTTGATCTGATTTTTCTTGTGCAGCAAGATAATTGTATAAATATATATACATATATTGGATTTAACATATTTTAACATGTTTAACATATATTGGATTGCTTGCCATCTAGGGGAAGGGGTGGGGGAAAAGGAGGAAATTTGGAACACAAAGTTTTGCAAGGGTTAATGTTGAAAAATTATCCATGCATATATTTTGAAAATAAAAAAGCTTTAATTAAAAAAAATTAATTAGTTTACTAAAAAAGACTCATGGATTTTTTTTAGCACATCATAGATTCTGTCTAGTGGCAGAATGAGACCAAATCTCAGACATTAATAGTGGGGATTCCCTAGTGTTAGACTGGATGCACACTAAAGTTCCCTCCAAACTTCAAATTCTGTGATTCAGATTCCCTAAATTCTTGCACCCAAACTGAAACAAAAACAATCAATGAAGTGATTTCTAATCCATGCAGAAGGTGATAAGAACAAACAGAGATGTGCTTATTCTCAGCCTCTGCTGCACTGCAGACCTCATGCTTCATGACTCAAGAGACAGGGTGGTATAATGCAAAGAGCAGAGGATTTGAAGCTACAGGACCAGGGCCGGGTCTCAAATCCCCATTGGGACAGTAGCAACACTTGTGAATCCAGGCAAATCACACAATCTCTCCACATATCTGTTCTTCAGCTGTAAACCAAGGGCACCAAGATTAGTCCCTTTAAGTCCTAAATTCATATTTATGCCCAGAGAGTTATGAAGGGGATGGACTGCATAAGAAGTGTTCTGTGAAAGATACCCTGGGATGGAAGACCACAAAAGCCCACGAGCAGCCATCTGGCCACCTTCCCCCCTGGGGATGCTGCTTCATTGATATCCTATCTTGCCCCTGTTAGGAAAATAAAACTCAGAGCATCATTCTGATCAAAGAATACTAGAAGGAAACAAGCAATTTTAATATAGACTGCTGTTCAGCACTCAGATGCTTAGCATGGTGATTTTGGTCCCACTGGGAAGAGAAAAGTTGCTCAAATTTTAAGACATTCTATAAAAAAAAACAGTCCTCTTGATCTTGGAACATTTAGCACTGACTTCCAAAACCTGAACAGCTGGTTTGAACCCATTCAATACAAGAGGCAATTAAATTTTCACAATAAGATATAGAAACTCGGTAGATAATAACACGGGAGAGGCTCAAAGGGAACAGCTGTGCCTCAGAACAAACACGTGAAAAGCATTTTCAGTGGAATCACAATCCAAGGCTGGCTGGTGTTGGGGCCAAGGGTAACCCTTAAAGGAAGGAAATCCTCCGGCTTTGAGGATTCAGAATCAGTCAGTTTCAAATATTCCTAGCCTCAAAGCTGATGAATGCAGAGTCCTGGGTCCCTAATAAAGGGGAATTTTTTTAAGATGTTAAAGGGAGGTGTTAACGAGCATTAACAGCTAATTGAAGCTTTCTGGTGACAAATTGAAAAAGGAGCAAAGGGAGGCAGCTGTCTGGAACCTTTGATGCCTTTAACAAATAGCCACACATTTGTCATTTGAAGAAGATTGCCAGAACCTCTCCCCCTCAAAGAGGGAGCATCTCCTGGGGCACAATGATGTCAGGGTCCACTTTGGAGATTTTTTGCATATACTGAAGCAGCAGATGGGGGATGTGACTTGGGCCTAGAGTATTTTGTGGTGAAACTAGCCTATTCACAATGAGGTTTTCTCTGCACTTACAGATTCCAAGAGCAGGCTGGGAAATGAGTTACCCAACCTCAGAGGTGTTTGTATAACAGTGAAGATGGGCACTTAGCTCCCCAGTGATCAGATCCAAGGAAAGCAGGCATTCAAAAGCCAATGGCACCAATTTTCCAAATGGAACTGGATTTATCTTTGTGCCTTACTTGTAACTCTGAACTCTTTTTTTAAAGAAAAAAAGAGGGGGAGTAACTAACTAGAACTGAAGTTCACCCAATCTACAAAATTTCACATTGTAAGTAATATGGAAGCATTAATTATCTGTAGTATGACCCAAAGTTCATCTAAGCCATAATAGAAAGAAGAAGGAGAAAACCATTCCCTTTGCATAGCAAGAGGTATATCATCCCCTCTACTTTCTCAGATTTCCTCTTGCTATGTATCTATCCATCAGACCATTGGCAGCTATCAAAGGTGGGGCAAAGGGAGAGGAAAGAGAAGGGAAAAGAAAAGAAAGAAAAAAGCAGAGGATACAGCTTCTCAGGACATTTTATCTTCTGTTCTGACCACTGCCTTCTCTCTCATCTCAATTTTCTTCCTCTGGAGTTTAGCACAGTGCCTGGGACACAGTAAGCACTTAATAAATGCTTGCCAACTTGACTTTCAACTCATCTATCCATATTTTCCCTCTTTTCCTGTACAGTTCAAGTCAGCACATAGCATTTTATTGAGATTTGGATACAGGTAGAGATAGCACTTTTAAATAAATGTACAGATGCCACAAAGCTAACAAGGATGACAAAATAGAGTTCATAAGATCATAAAGATGGTGATGACATCTCAAGACTCATTTTACCCACCTGTAAAAATTTAAATAACATTAAATATTTTTAAAAATGACAACAGGATAAAAACTTTTTTTTGCTTTTTTGCTGAGGCAATTGAGGTTAAGTGACTTGCCCAGGGTCACACAGCTGGAGAATGTTAAGTGTCTGAGACCAGATTTGAACTCAGGTCCTCCTGACTTCAGAGCTGGTGCTCTATCCACTGCACCACCTAGCTGCCCTGGGATAAAAACTTTTCATTGGACCATTTTTGTATGAACTCCAGCAAAAAAAAGGGGGAATCAGATAATGGTGCTAACAAAGCAACTAATAATTTTATAGCATGGTAAGGTTTGCAAAGCATTTGACATATATTACCTTATATGACCAAAAAAACATGCATTTATCAGAACCTACCAAATGTCCAGCACTGCTGTAGATATAGAAAAAAAATTAATGTATAAGATAGGGTTTTCCTTCTAAGAGTTTACAATCTAGTTGGGAAGATAAGAGAAAACACAAACAAATGAAAACATGGAAATCAGTAAATATCTAACAATTACTATCATAGCTGATATTTGTATAAGGAATTAAAGGGAACAAGTATTTATTAATCACTATGTGCCAAACATTATGCTAAGAATTTTACAAATATTATTTCATTTGTATTTTATTACATATCTCATTTTTTCAGAATAATCCTGTAAGGTTAGTTCAGTCATTTCAATTGTGTCCAACTTTTCCTGACCCCATTTGGGGTTTTCTTGACAAAGGTACTACAATGGTTTGCCACTTCCTTCTCCAGCTTATTTTTATAGATAAGTAAATTCGGGCTAACTTGGTTAAGTTACTTGTCCAGGTTTACACAGATGGTAAATAGCTGAAGTTGGATTTAAACTCAAGCCCCCCTAACCCCAGAGCCAGTGATCTACTCACTGCACCACTTAGCTGCCCTTACTCATTAACTCTTGATGCAGTCCAATATATGTTCAAAATCCTTGAATTGTTACAAGAAGTTTTTCTCTTTTTTTTGAACCATTTAAAAACATCCTTCTGAGATGGGGTTCATAGGTCTTACCAGACTGCCAACGGGATCCATAACACAAAAATACATAAGAAACCCTGGATTTAAGGGACCCCTGGATCATTTTCTATCCTCAATCCTGAGATCTTAATTGACCAATTTTTAAAACTGTATTCAACAATCACCTGTTAATTGTCTATGGTGTTCAGAGCAGTTTGCTAAGGACTGGGAAAGAATCAGCCATAGGCCCAGAGAATGTAAGCTCTGGCTCTCACAGGTAGAAAGCCAGGATCTGAACCTTCAACATCAAACTCTAAGTATTACACTCCTCCCACTTCAAAATGCAGCCTGCCTCAGGATACATATTATATATAAAGCATATTAGAGAGGTACAAGACAATAGGCTATACAAAAAGTCTAGGAGAGAAAGGCCATTATTGATCATTATTGATGAGGAGAGATCAAAGAAGATTTCATAGAGGGAGTAGCATTTAGAGCATACTCTAAAATACTGTATTCATAGTTGTTTTTGAACCTGCCAATTGGTCCCAATATTATAGGGAGAAACTTAGCTGTATACAATGAATATGTCATAAGTATGTTATGACATATTCATACCTTATGATACCTTAATGTATCATAACCCAAATACTCCAAGGCAGCTGGGATTTCACAGATGTTATATTTCCTCTAATCATGTACAGTGCAATCCATTCTCATCTGTCTATTCTGTACACTTTTGGTCCATGAATTATGTTTCATTGTAGGCATGTGACTATCTGCCTTCTTTTGAAGATATATTTTCCATCACATTTCTTGTGTAATTCCTTGTTGGTGATGTGTTATATGAGCCTTTCTACTGACTTTTGGATGATTCTTAACTTGTTATTTAAAGACTGAAGGATTCCCATGATTCAGAGTCATCCAACATCAACATAAGAAACTGGAATTAAAGAGATGGGCCTTTATTTTGGGAGAAATATTAGGGTCACTTAAAGAATCTTGCAGTGACCCAGAGTGAATCCAGTCTACCCTTCTCCTCTTCTTCAACCCTAGTACCTATTCATTGCCCATTTCCAGTGTTTGCCCAATATATGTATGTGTCTGTGTGTGTGTTATGTAGGCACGTGTGTATTAATGGAAGAGCTCTATTAGTTGTCTGTTCGACTAAAATTTTCATCTGGAGAATCAGCATTTTTTAATCTATTTGGTTTTCCCAAACATGGAGAGTTGGGCCAAACTCTAGTGAGAAATTGTGGATTTCACCTGGAAGACTCTACACTATTCTATGGCTCAATCTAATAAGTACAATATCCAGATGTCACTGGGATTCATGAAGCATCCGTTTTTAAGGCATACTCTGAGCTGGATTTGCTCTGTGACAAGGATCGGACACCTTCAGCTAGCAAGCATCCCCCAGCTTTCTGTCTCACTGGATTTTCATAATAAGAAGGTTCTTGAATAAGATCCTCTCTGTTAGATCTTTCCAAGAGTCTATTATCCCTCTGACATGGGCATGAAAGTCATATTATTGGAGGAAAATCTTTAAAGTTTTATTTAGATCTTCGGTGTCTTTTTTATAGTCAGCTAAATTTATTTTAACAAGCATTTATTGAACACCTGATCAGAAGGAGTAGTTGTGCTTGCAAATACTAAAAGCCAAATAGTCCCAGCCCTCAAAAAGTTTTCAGTCCTTCTCCTTGGGAGGGCAAAGGGAAGGAGCGTGAAGCAACATGTACACTGATGACTCAATCCAAAGTAAATAGCAAGAAATTGTGAGGAGTAGAGAAAGAGTGGAGATAAGAAGCACAACAATATTTTGTATTTTCTAAGTCAATTTCAATTACATAATGACAAAAGTCATCTACTGGAATAAAGTATCATGAGATCATAAATTAAGAGCTGAAAAAGACATTAGAAGCCCACTGAGTACAGTTTCTGATTTTACAAGTGAGGAAATTGTAGCTAGGAAAAGTTAAATGATTTGCCCAGGGTTCCAGAGGTATCTAGGTAGTTCAATGGATAGAGCACTAAATTTGGACACTTATAAGCTATGTTACTTTGGAAAAGCCATTTAACCTCTGTTGGCCTCAGTTTCCTCAACTGTAAAATGGGATATTAAAAGCACCTATCTTATAGATTGTTGGGAATATCAAATAAGATAATACTTGTTAAAAATTCTTAGAGATTATTTAGCATAGTGCTTGGCCGATAGTAGGTGGTATATAAATACTATTTCTTTTCTTCAAACAGCTGATATTTGTACCTGAATGTGAACTTTCTGACTCCAAACTCAGAAATCTATCCATGATGCCAAAATGGCATGCCTTTATTACTTGTCTCTTTTTTCCCTTCTGATCATCTTTCAAGAAAGCTGTTGATGAATATGTATGTCATGCTCATAAAATTTTACAGAAAAAAAATAAATGTTTGACTAAGATGCTGGTTACTGACATTCAACTGGCCATCTTATTTTTGTAATATTAACATCCATCTGAGAATTTTACCATGATTTTAGTATCATTCCCTCCTTCAGTTAGACTAAGAATCAATCCACTAATACCTTCAGAACTGCCTCAAATTCTCCTGCATGGGGTTAGTCTGCCTTTCCCATCTTTGTCTTCTTCATTGACATTTTCTTTTACCTTCTCTAGAAGCTCATCAGGCAGAACTGAAAACAAAAGTTCACAGCAGATAATTATTGTGTTTGATAGTGAAAAGAGTTTGAATAAAATCTATCTTTGCAGATCTTTTTCATCTTTCATCAGTTTGTTCTTTTAATGTGATCTTTAAATGACTATTTGAGAAGCGAAATTTTGTCTCTCATTAAGTTTTTTAATACTTTTCCCCCCTCTCCTCTTCAGCGTTTTATGAAGTGATAACATTAAAAATCTTCTGCCATCCTTCTATTCGAGATTGTTTAAATGAATCTATAATCTAAACCAGAGATGTCAAACTCAAAGCTACAGAGTCACCACTTAAAGGAGATTAAAATGAAATTGGAGAACGTTTTACAAAACAAATTTCTTTTAAAAAATACAACATAGGTAATGCAAATTTGTGGATTTCTAAGACAATATGCAACTTGCATCAATTTTGATACCACTGGTCTAAAATGGCATTGGCCTTTGCTGCCATTTCTCTCCACTCAGCAAAATAGGTCAAGGATTTGTTGACTATGGCAGTCTTTAGCTTCCTTGGTATCCTAAATATGACCACTGACATATTTGTTAAGCTTCTGCTTAGAAATGTAATTGATAACAATGTCATTTATTCCATCTAGCTCCCATATCTCATCAATAACTTGTTTCAATGGATCAGGTTGAAGACTTGTTAAAATATAATCATTTTCACTTTTTGTGATATAATATACTTCACCAAAGCTCAATTTCATTTTGTTGAGTCTTAAGTGCCAGTGGAATGTCCAAATAGAGATGTCCTATATGAAATTGGTAATAAGGGTCTGGAATACAGAATAGAGGTGACAGCTGGAAACAAAAGATTTAAGACTCATTTGCACAGAGGAGGTCAATTAAGCCTTGAGAGTGAATGAGATTGCCAAAGAGATCATGAAGAATGAAAAGGCAAAGGGCCAGAACCTTAGGAAGCACTCATCCCAAGAACTTAGAAACAGGATACCCTGCCTGACAGGAATATCTATTTGCCAAGAATAGGCGTATCTGACAATATATGCCAGATAAGAAACAAGGGAATAGGAGAATGATCTCTCTAAGAACAGCTCGGGTTTATGTAAGGATGATTTCTCATTTGGTCTTCACAACAATCACAAATTAGATAGAGTAAGTATTATTATGCTGATTTTACAAATAAGGAAAATAAAATTGAGAAAGTTTAAGAGACTCATTCCAAGTCACCTAGAAAGTTAAAAATCCAAGACTAAAGCTCAAGGCTTCTGACTCTAAATTTTGCCTTTCCATTACTCAGCAAAGCTCATACCAACAATGAAATGTGGCCCCTAGAAAAAGCAAATGCAATTTGAGGCTGCATTGATAGAAGTGGTATGGATAGGAATTGGATTTGGGATTTCACTCTCAGGTGAGTCAATCCCAGGTCAGAACCTCCCTCTACCAATGCAAATTTGTACTTTTACTGCAAATTAGGGTCTTAAAGAGACACCTCCAAAACTGATAGATTAAGTGACTTTTCCAGCATCACACAGATAGTATGTGCTACAATGGATAAAATACCAGGTCAGGAGGCAGAAAGACTTGAATTCAAATCCAGCCTCCACACTTATTAGCTTGATAGGTCAGATAATCTCTGTTTGATTTATTTTCCTCCCCTGAAAAAAATGATCTCATACCCTAGGGTTGCAGTGAGGATCAAATGAGTTTACAAATGTAAAGAGCTTAGTACTGTGCCTAGCACATAGTAAGTGCTATATAAATGTTAGTTATTATTAGAATGTGTCAGAGGCAGGTCTTTTAACCCATCTTCCTAACTCCAAAACTAGCCCTCCATTTGTCTCTCATCTATAGAACTGAAAGTATCCCAAGTCTCATCAATGAAAGCTAGTGTCTCTGTACTCTTCCCTAGTCAAACTAGAGCAGAAGTGGTATATTCAATCCTGGGTGCCACATTTAATGAGTATCAATAACCATCTGGGAACAGGTCAAGATAGGAAAATCAGCATGGGGAGTGACTTGAACATCTTATCCTATGAAGCCCAATTGAAGAAACAGTTTTGTCTGGAGAAGAGAAGGTGAGTTAAGGGGGACTGGAAAAACAAGGGAGGTGTCTTCAAATATTTGCAGGGTTGAATATTATGGCTTTGTATGACTTCTGAGGGGAGAACAATCCCAGTAGGTCAAAGTTACAGGGAGGCAGATTTTACCCTAACATCAGAATTTGCTAATAAAGAGTTCTACACCCACAAGAGTTCTATCTTTCAAAATAATGAGCTCTCCCTTACTGGAAATGTTTGGACAAAAGTTGGCTGACCATCTGCTAGGGATAAGGACTGCCTGCTTGGGTGACCAATACATTCTTTTCCACCTCCCAGATTCTATTAATAAATCCTAGAGGCATATGGTATACCTAGGTACATATGGTAATGACCCTTGTCCTTAATCACCATCTCTCTCCCTTCTTTTTCTCTCCTCCTCAGTTTAATGCTTTGTCTCCCCTTGCTTTTCTTTATTTTACCCATCCATTCATTTCTCTCCTCTGCCTATATTTCTCATTCTGCCTCCCTTTTTGCAATTTTCCTATCCTTCCCAATGTCTCCTCTCCTTTGTCTATTCCAACACTCCATCTCTATTACCCTCCTTCCACCTGTGTTTCCCTATTTCTCTCCTGACTTTGTTATTTCACACTTTGCTTTTAGCTTCCACACCATCCTCCCCATTCTTCGCAGATAAATCTGCTTTTGTCTCTGCCCCTAGCCTTCCTCTATCCCCTTCCAGGGTTCGGTGCTCATGACTACAGCAGTACACCTGCATGTTATAGTACTGCTATTTCATTGCAACAATTGAAGGTTACAATAACAATTGCAGTTGTCATCTCCTGGTAGGGACTGAAAATGGCAATATGGCAGGGAGGTGGTAGAGTATTTAAGGTTTTATCACAGTATAAACTCTACTCCAAGGCCTCATCATGGGGAACCATAGAATCTTGAAGGCTATGGCAGGGACTCCAAGAACTGGCAGATTCTACCATGTTGGGAAGGCTTCAAACACGAGCCTGGCAATGGACTCTGCTTGTTCCTCTGTCCAAGAAATACCCCTGGAAAATTTGGAGAGACTCATTATTAAAAAGTCGATGCCAATGGAGGATTAAATTTTTTAAGCTTTAGCAATACACATAGAAGGGCTGCAACTGCATCAATAAAGGGAGTAATCATCCTTGAAATATGAAATCTTAAGGCTTTATTGAGATTCAAGTGCTCATTAAGCTTTTCCATCCTGACAAGAGACTTCTTCCAGTTTTAAAACTATCTAAGGAAAGGAGTAGAAAAATCCTATCATCACCATCAGGGGCATAGTCCAGGATTGAATGATTCTCATTGTATGGGCACTCCATTAGACCTTCATACTTACCTATTCTCCAATATTCTCCAAAGTCCACTTTAAACTAAGACACTAAAGGTGTCCAGAAATGCTTCCTAATGTTCCTCCTAACTGCTCTCTCCAAAGTTACTAATGAAATGTGAACTGCCCAGCGCATTCATCCTTTGATCACCCTCTTTTTTGATTCTTTTTTCTCTAGATTTTCAGAAGAGTACTCTCTCTTGTTCTCCTCCTTCCTTGGCAAACCTAATTTTTTTTTTTTTGCTCAATTGGGGTTAAGTGACTTACCCAGGGTCACACAGCTAGGAAGTGTTAAGTGTCTGAGGTCAGATTTGAACTCAGATCCTCCTGACTTCAGGGCTGGTCCTCTATCTATTGCACCAACTCGGTGCCCCAACAAACCTTCTTTCTCCATCTCCTTTCCTAGGCATGCATCCAAGTTGTGTCCACTAATTGTAGATGTCTACCAAGACTCTATCCTAGGCTCCCTTTGTTTCTCTCTCTGTACTATTCCACAGAAAGATCTCATCAGGTCCTACAGATTCAATTATTATCCATCCAATGATTCCCAGATATTCAACCAATTCTAATGTCTCTCCAAATAACCAACCACCCATTGGACATCTTAATTTGATTGCCCTGTAATATCTTAAATTCAACATATTCAAAATTGCATTCATTATATTTTTCCCAATCCTTCCATTCTTTCTATTATTTCTAACTATCCCTATTATTTCTATTCCTGTACAGTATATCACTGTCCTCCAAATTACCTAGGCTCCCAACACCTAGGTTTGGCAGTCCCAGTCCAACCTCCACCCTAATGCCAAAGTGATTTCCTATAGCTCAGGTCTGACTATGTCACTCTCCTATTCAAGAAAAGTCCAAACACTCCCTATTACCTACAAGATCAAATACATAATCTTTTCTTTGCTGTGAACATCATTTATAACCTAGCCCCTTCCTACTTTTCCAGTCTTACACCTTATTCCCCCTTACAATCTCTCTCATCATGACTGGCCACCTTGTTATTCTTCACAAAACAAACTCCCAATTCCAGACATTTTCACTGGTTGTCCCCCATGCCTGGAATTCTCTCACTCCTTATTTCTAACTTCTGGTTTCCTTCCAGTCTCAGCTTCCCTCTAAAACCATTTCTAATACATTTACATATTGTCTCCCTCACTGTAAACTCCTTGACCACCCGGTAATATATATATATTTTTTTACCTCTCTTTGTTTTGGTACACAGTAGGTATTTAATAAATGCTTGTTGATAACTCCTTGGAGTGACTTCACTAAAACAATCCTGAGAAAGATGTTCTTTGATTTAATTGCAATAGCAAATGATTTCCAGCTGAGTTACAGTTTAAGAAAATAAGATGAAATTGAGTTTCATCTTTGAGTCTGAGTTCATTTGTCTGAAGGAAAGTAGGGAGTCTGGTATTCCATGCCTCCGTCTCTAGGTTCCCTCTCTCCTCAATCAGTCAACAACTAGAAAATTTAAAAAAAAGAAATTAATTCTTCCCTGGGACCTGGTATGCTTGCTCTAATTCCATTCTTAGAATCATCAAATCCAAGGTTCATTGGAGGGCCATAGATTTAAAGCTGGAAAAGTATTAGAAATAATTAAATCCAATAGATTCATTTTACAATGAAACTGAGGCTTAGAGAGATTAAGTGGCTTGACCAAGATAACCCACGTGGTAAATGGTAGAGATAGGCAGAGATTTGAACCCAAATCATTTGATATCAAACCCCAGACCCTGTCTACCACCCTATGTTGTCTCTCCAACCTCCCACCATGCAAAGGAATCTTCTCTACAACATCCTTACAAAGGTCCATCCAGTCTCTGCTTCAACTCTTCCCATGATAGAAATTTAATACTATTATATTATTGGACAAATCAAATTGTTAGGAAGTTTTTTTTCTTCTTCTTTAAGAATCAAATCTGCCTTCCTGCAAATTTTACCCATTGATCCTATATCTGGAGCCATGCAGAAAAAAATCTAAGCTTCTATCTAAACAAAGCTTCTTAAACTTTCTCCATTTGTAACCCTTTTTCATCTGAGAAATTTTTACATGACCCCAGTATATAGATATATTAAATAGATACACAAATCAAACATTTACTGATAATAAATCATAACTTTATGACTCCCCTCATTCAGCTGCAAGACCCTATATGGGATCATGATCTACAATTTAATAAGTTGGGATCTAAGGGATAGCCATACCTATTGGCAGGATGTGGTAGGGGGATGAGGACAAAAGCTTTTTACTCCTCTCACCATAATGGCACATATTTTGGCCACCTCATCGCCATGTCATCCCTCCAAATATGAGATCAAGAGGTCCTTTGCCAAGAAACAGAAGCAAAATCTCCCCCTCTCTAATCAAATGAAAACTGAAAATAAAGTCCCAATTAGCTCAAAGAAACTTCTTCCTCATCTCAGATGAATATTGGGATCCTTAATTTACTTCGATTCAGCTCAACAAGATTCTCCTGTTCTTAGCTCTCCTTCTCTGGGAGCTCCTGATGCCTCCCCTTGGGGTGAAAAACATTTATTTTTGTTTTGTATATACTAACATATTACTATTGTTCAGTACTTATTTCAGTTATTTCTGAACCCTTTGGGGGTTTTCTTGGCAGAAATACTGGAATAATTTGCCATTTCATTCTCCAACTCCTTTTACAGATGAGGAAACTGAAACTAACAGGGTTAAGTAATTTGCCTAGAACTAGTAAATGTCTGAGACCAGATTTGAACTTAGGAAATTCAATCTTCCTATCTCTAAGCATGAATAGAGTCTTCTGAACCTAATTACCACCAAAAGGAGTGATAGGAGGGACAAAATGAGCCACGATGTTCAAAAAAGCTTTATCCCTTTTCTTTCCTTCAGGGGTCCCTCCCAAGGACTGGCTCTTGTCCATAAGAGTCTAGAATATTGTTCCTGTGAGAGAATCGACTGTTCAGTTTCTAGAACCTACATCAAATGTTGTGAGGACACACAAAGAGTGGAAAGAGACGAAGATGGAAAAAAGAAAGAGAGGTATTGAAGAAAGAAAGGGAGAAAAGAGAGAGAGGAAAAGGAGAGAAGGGAGAAGAAAAGGGGCGGGAGGGGAGAAGAGATGGTGAAAGCCAGCCATTTTGTTTCTATGCACTGTTTTAATAGATTCCGTCTATTAGAATAATGTCTGTGAAAAGGAAAGAAAGAAAAACAGGGAAGGGGAAGGGGAAGGGGGAAGAGAAGAAAAAAATGAAGGAAAGGAGGAAGGGTAGGATGGTAAAGAAAGGGAGAAGGGAGAAAGGGAAGGGAGAAAGAGAAGAAGGTAAAAGGAGGAAGGAAAGGAGAAAGAGAGGAAGAGTAAAGGAAAGACAGAAGCAAAGAATGAAGGGAGAGAGGAAAGGGAATGAGGAAGGATAAGGAAATACTGCCTTTGGAATCAGATTTAGCCCTGAATCTTACCTTCTAGACACTTATGAGCTTGAGGACATCACCTCCTCTGCTCTGAATGTCCTTATCTTTAAGATGAGGCATTTGGAGTCAATGCCATACAAGATCCCCTTCCAGCTTTAAATTTTATGACTTTGGAGTGGCCCCCACCCATGAAAAACATTTTTTTAAAAGAATGGGATCTTCAAAACAAAATTGAGCATTCGTCCCCACCCCTCCCTGGGAGAGGAGTAGAGATTGCAAGGCAGCCTACAATGGTAAGGAAATTTGAGTGATTTTACAGAAGAGAAAAAAAATAATCTCACTATTACCTCTGTCATGTACACATATAAGAAGATAGAGTAAAAGAAAGGGAAATAAGGAAAATGATAATAATTACTACTGTCATTTATATTCAAGGCCTTAAAATTGGCAAATGCTTTGCAAACAATAATCTCATGTAGTCCCCACAAAATCCTTTTGAGATAACTATTACAGGAACTGTCTATCCATATTTTGCAGATCAGGAAACTGAGGATCACACAAGCAGGGGGTCAGAGATGAGGTCTCAACCGAAGCCCAACACTGTCCCACCTCTCTTTTACCATCCAAGATTATAAAGGTAGGTGAGGGAGTTTATCCTCTGCTTCTATAGCTGATTAAATTCAAGGTGAGAGCCATTTTCAAACCCTTCATTTCCACCACTGGAAACAAGCTAGCCAGACTTCTACTTATCTTCATGTCGGATTGGCCCTCCTTGGTAAAAATATTTTACTTTACTTTTACTTTAGAAGAAACTGTCTCATTTACACTTAGTCTTCATTTTAAACTGGAGAATCATGCATGACTTCCCTGATAAGATCAGACCACATTCCTTAATAGCTGTTTAAATTACTCTATAATGGGCATCAAGCCTTATTCCCAAACCTAAAATAATCTCTTTCCACTTGCAGGATTTTCCACTATTCAATATGCAAACACCTAAGAGGCAGGATTTTCCAAATGCTTTCTAGGCAACATATAGTTAAAGGGGGGGGGGGGGGATGCAGTTAGTAAATGTGAGACAAATACATGTGATCACCAGTAACCTAAAAGATCTCCAATATTCATGTACCTGAAAACTTGCATTTCATAGGGGAAAATTCAAGTCTTGTAGGACATAAAAGGATTTTGTCACCAGTTAGAGTAGGTACTTAAATTCTTGACTATTGATTAATCAATTGATTTTCAAAAGTCCTGAGTATAGACCTGTCCCTACAGTGTATAAAGGAGTCCACCTTCCAGTAACTGATTGCTAGAAAAATGATCCCCTTGGAGGGAGAAGGAGGGGTCCTCATCAAGTCCTGAATTGATCTTTGATGGTTTTTTACTGGAAATCAATTCTTTTTTTATTCATTCCTAATGACTGAAAATGTTATGGAGAGGCCAATTTATAGAATAACAGAATATGAAAACTCAGAAGGGTCTTTGAGAGCTTCAAATCCAATCCCCTGGTTTCAAAGAAGGGGCAACTGAGACCCAAAGGGGGAACATGATTTGATTAAGGTCATAAATCTTAATAATGGCAGAGCTGAAACTAGAATTCATTCCTGAGGCCCATGCCAATGGTCTTTTTACTACATTTCCAAATTTCACCTTTCCAGTGGTCCCTCTATAGTCCTCCACAAACATGTAAGTTCATGATCTTTCACCAAGAGGAATGGACTTGATAGGAATTCTCAATCTTTTTGTGTCATGAACCCTTTAGGCAATCTAATAAAATCTATGGACCCCTCCTTAGAATGATGTCCTTGAACTAGCACAGTGACTGGTACAGAGTAAGTGTTAAACAAATCCTTGCGGGCTTGGTTAGACTTGAACAAAGAAATGATGGATGATACACCTGGGCTCATCCAGACAAAGATATGCTATGAAACAGAACAAAATAGGAAGAGTGAGATGATAGAGGAATTATGGTGTGTCAAAGTGATGTAAAATTGAGTTGCTGCTTTGAAAATTGGTCCTTTCCTCCTCAGACCAATTTCTCCCACTGCCCAGGACAGAACCAATAAAAGCTCAAAATAATAGAGAAAATTCCTTAAAGTGACCATTGAGATATTCCAGTTATGGTCTTCATGTGAGTTTTATTATGTCCATTTTGCAGACAGATTTGGAATGGCTAAATGATCTGCCAAGGGTCCCTTCTTTAATGTCGTCATGGGAAGAGCATTGGTTCTAGCATCAGAGAGCCTGGGTTCAAATCTCAGATCTATTTATTAACTAATCTGACTTTATGAAAGCCAACACACTTTTCTATTCCTCATTTGGAAACTAAGAGGACTGGACTAGATCAAGAAATCTCAATTTTTTTATGTCATGAGCCCTTAGGTAATCTAATAAAGTCTATGGACCCCAACTCAGAATAATGTTTTGTTGCCTCCATTTATAATTGAAGAAAATGCTAAATTTCAATTAGAAGTTGGTGGAAATTAAAATATTTTTCTCCATCCAAATTCATGAAAGAAGAAGTAAATAAGCATTTATTAACCACCTACTATATGTGTGACCAACAACACATCCAATGTGACCCACACTGGGGCAGACATGACAATACTGGGGGTGGGATGCCTAAATAGTGTTAGCATTTGGATGCTAACCAGCAAATAGAGAAATTGTAGTTTTTTAGGTGGTAGGGGATAGGAAAGAGGAGGCTTTATAAGCCTTTATACAGTCAAGACTTCTCAGTGGAGGGCAAGGAAGAAAAAGAATACCCTCTTAAATTGGGAGACATCTTCTACTACAAAGGGCAGAATGATTAAAGGCTCCAGAGGGAAGGATATTGGGGAGTAGATCTTTCAATCTTGCCTTGGGCTGAAGGACAAGAGGTAGAAACTCAGAGCTGTCCAAGCCAAGAATTCAGAACAAATGCTCTATTCAGAATAAAGATTATGTTTTTGGATAACCAAAACATCCATTATATGAAGTAGAGGCAGGAGTTTTGGATCTGAAGATTTTTAATTGTGCTACCTAAATCATTAGGACCTTTCCTTCTCTGACATTTAATTTCTACTTCAATAAAATGAGGAAGTTATATTGGATGATTTCTAAAGTCACTTCCAGTGCTAAGTCCAATGATCTTGTAACCTCAGCATGGTAGACATAGAACAAGAGAGTGAGAGAGTGAGAACATACATCCCTCTAAAGGAAAATGAAGGAATATCCATCGTACTTCCAATACGTAATGACCCTGACCTCCATGTTTTTCTGGCTTTCCCCTCTCCCACCAAGCCTCCTCATTTTGTGTAAGTCCCTAGGAATTCTGCGGCAAGTTAATATGTTAGGATGTGTCCTCTATACAGGTATTTTACCCGAGAGCCGTATTCCTGGAAAGCTCTCTGTAATCAGATTATTGCAAACCAATTCTGATGTTCCCACTAACTTAGAGTAACATTTCAGAGATCATCAGATCATAGACTGTAAAGATAAGAGGGTTAAATTAGGTGGCCTTTGGGGTCCCTTCCTGTTATGAAATGTTTCTATAAAATTTAGAGGTCACCTAGTTGAATTACTTCATGTTAGAAATGAGGAAACTAAAAGAGTTTAAGTGTTGCTTCCCCAGGGCCACACAAGTAGGCATACAGGCAGATCATCAATTAGAGGAAAAACTCAAGACTTCTTTTTATCCTTTTAAAGTGGGTGGGTGGCTCATTGGATAGACAGCAGGGCTACTCAAATACATACTAGCTGTGGGATTCTGGGAAAATCACTTAATCCTGTTTGTCTCAGTTTCCTCATCTATAAAGGGAGTCAGAGAAGGAAATGACAAACCCCTCCAGTATCTTTTCCAAGAAAACTCCAAATGAGGTCACAAAGAATTGGACATAACTAAAAATGACTCAACAACAAATAGAGAAAAGCCTAAAAATACCTGGTTTTTCCAGGTAGTCAAACATCCACATAGGAACCAGGTCTGACTCAATGTGACTTCTAAGACAAATGACTTGTATTCAGATCTTTGTCCTCTCTTCATCTTTGATTAATCATCAACTGGTTTCCATTGTTTCTCTGTCTCCATTGGCTTGTCTACCAGTAGACAAGTTTAGAGACAAACCTGGCAACCATGAAAATTAAATTATAAAGTTGTTTCATATCAACTTGGAGGGAAGTCTGTAGTTGAGTGTCCTAGGGATCTATACTTTACCCTCTGCTACTTAACATTATATCAAAGGCATAACAAAAAGATACCAAATGGCAGAGCCAGTTCTTCTGACTTTAAATTTGGGGTTTGATTTCCATTATCCCTTTCCATTATCTTCCTTTCACTTTATCAATAAGTACACTGAAGACAAAGATAACATAATTAAGAAATTTTCAAATGACCCAAATCTAAGAAAGGATGCAAGAGATGACAGATATAGGGTTACAAAAAGGTCTTCACAGGCAAAAGCCTGGACAAAATCTATTAAGATTAAAAATGAGAGGTAAAATCGTACACGAATTCAAAGCTCCTCTGCATCTTCACTAATGCTTTCCCCTTCTCTTATTACTTCTCTGTGAAAAATTCAGGGCTTCCCCTTGTCAAAACAGCTCCATCTGACCAGGCAAAAGAGGTATTAGGAACTCCATAGGCTTGGCCCTTTCAATGTACTTCTCCATCTTCCTCTCCTTCTCCCTCTCCCCTTACCTTCTCTCCTTCCTTCCTCCCTCTTCCATTCTCTCTCTCTCCTTATAACCCTAAAGGAGAAAGTTTGTCAAAGCCTTCCTATAGGATAACTATACTTATAAGAGTGGAAGATGATAATTTAGTGAAGGAGATTTAAGATAAAGGTATCTGATAGGCAGGAAGAAAATGAGAACAGATTGGCACCCTGGAATCCAAATCCAGGAGAAGAAAGGGTATCCAGAAGGTGGGGGTAGGGAGGAAAATCAATAGTTCCAAATACTATAAAACCATTAAAAAGAGAGAACAAGGACTGAGAAAGAGATGTGAGTTTGGTAATTAAGTCACTTGCCACCTGGGAGAAATCCAGGGCAAAAGAAAGTTTGTATGTTTTATTTTTAGATCAAGGGAAAATTGAGTCTGTTCATAGGAAACCTGAAAAGCCTGAGAGGGAGAGACTACAGATAAGCATGAGAAAGAGGAATTGATTAATGGAGCCAAGTCACAGAGACTACTGGAGGGGATGGGATCAAGGCTGCCAAGGAGGAGGGCCATCTTATCCCCTGAGATCAAAGCAGAGGAGAAGAGCATGGGTGAGAGACTTTCAGGTGTGGGGGATGTTAGATGAAGGCACTCAAGACAAATGGCCCCAGTCTTCTTAATGGATGGCCTCAATTTTCTCCACAGATGCCCCCAATCTTTTTAGTAAAGTAGGAAATCTGCTAGGAGGTGCTGCCTACTAAAGGAAACACAAGTTGCTCATCAATCCCTGGAAACTAGGGAGGGAAGAAGCTAAGTTCCTCCTTAATTGAGCTGAAATAGCCTTTGCTGAGAGAAAGAACGAAACATTCTCTGTCTCTCCCTCCTCAGAGAAAGAGCTTACCAAAAAAAAAAAATCAGATTCCATTACTACTTTAGTCCCCCAGCCACCACCATGCTGCCTTTACCTGACTTATTTTTCTCTTTTAAGATGCCCTTGATGCTCCTTTAGCCTGACTTCACCTGGATAAAATTAGAGAGGAGGCAAATGGGGAAAAGAAAGAGGATTATGGGATTGTATGATCATAGATTAAAAATAAAAGGGTATCTTAAAAAACAAGGATGTAATTTACATTCCCCTTCTCCAGTGTTCCTGCAGGGGATGGTAGAGTTATGGGTCGCAATCTTTTCCAAACCCAATGAGAATTCAAAAAGTCATTTCTGTGACACTTCTAAGGGTCATATCCAAATATTCTCATTTGTCAGTCAATATAACAAGAGTAATTCAAGTCTGGTCTAAGAGAGTCAGAAGTATAAAGATGTTCAATTCAATTCAGCAAATATCTTCCCTGTAAGACCAAGGCATGTGACAAAGTGCTGAGCCATGAAATCAACTCTATCTACCCTGGAATATCCCTCTCTTGTACCTTGGTGAAGTAGAAAGAGTAAGAAATTTTTTAAAAAGTTTACATTTGCAACAACAACAAAAAAGTTTTAAGGATAGATACAGTAGACAAAGAAAGCAGTATAATCATGGGTTCACTGGTACCAGAACAGAGTATGACCTCATTTCCCCCCCGGAGAATCCAGCTCAGTTTTCTACAGAGTACCAGGAACAAGACAAGTTCTGGGAGAAGGATTTGAGGAGTGATGTTCAGGAAAGGGGTTTAGGTCACATAAACTTGTACAAGGATGTTGATCTCTGGACTGCCTCCAAAAAGTTCTTGAACTCTCCCAAGTCCACAGTTTTGAATGCCCATTTTTTTCCTCATTCAGGATTATAGATAATTTTGCTGGATATGATATTTTTGGCCACAGGCCTAATTCTTTTGATTGTCGGTAGATATGATTCCGGGACCTGTAGTCTTTTATTGTAGGTGCTGACAAGTCTTGTACAATTCTAATTGTGGCTCCACCATATTTGAATTGGTTTTTTTTTTCCTTGTTTCTTGCAAAATTCTCTTTGATCTGGAGTTTTTGAAATTTGGCAATAACATTCCTGTGTGTTTTCCACACAGGATCTCGTTGAGATGGTGATTAGTGGATTTTTTTCTATTTCTATTTTCCCCTCATGTTCTATAACTGCAGGACAATTTTTTTAGATTATTTCCTGCATTAATGTGTCAAGGTCAGAACTTTCTGGCAGTCTAATTATTCTTATATTTTCTCTTCTTGATCTGTTCTTTTTTGTCATTTTTCTTATAAGATGTTTCACATTCTGTTCTATTTTCTCATTCTTTCTGATCTGTTTTGTTATTTTTTGGTCCCTCATAACTTCACTGGCTTCCGCTTGCCCAATTCTAATTTTCAAAGTATTATTTTCATCTTTGAGACTCTGTATATCTTTTCCTAGTTAACTTTTTTTCCATAAGTTTCTTGGTTTTCTTGGATAATTTTAATTTTTTTCGTTAGTTTTTCTTCAATGTCTCTCATTTGATTTTTGAATTCTTCTATAATTTCTCTCTGGGCAGGGAATCATTTCAGGTTACTCTTTGGGATAGAAGTTTTGTTTTTTTTTTTTTTGTTTGTTTTTTACTAAAGTATCTTCCTCTGAAGATGAATTTCAATCTTCCCTGTCCCATAATATATCTTAATGGTGAAGTTCTTTTTTTTTCTTTTGCCAGTTTATTTTTAATAAGAGGTATTAGTATAAGTACCTCTAACTGTGTGGTGAGGGGATGGTGCCTCAAGCTTCCTTTCAGCTCTCCACTCTGACCAGGAACCCCAAACCAAAGGATCCACCCTCCTACAAGTGCCCACAATCATCAGTGCCCCTGCTCCACTACCTCTGCACTCCAAGGGTGCTGGTTGTTTCTTACTCAGGGTCATCTCAGCAACACAAGTAGGCCTGGCATTCCCAATCAGTTGAAGTTCACTCAGTCTTTCCTGACTCTACAACTTTCCAACTCTACAAACAGTCAGGAGGGGGAAAGTTCCTAGTTCCCAATAAGGCTCCTGCCACACTCAGCTAGCCCAAGGGGTCCCTGCTAGATGTTTCTGAGGAGCTAGCCCAGAAGTGTTTGTATTTCAACCAAGTTAATCCCCAGCCTGGGACCTTTCTTCAGATCTTCTCAGATTATATCAAGTGGACCCAGTTCTGCCCCAAATCTTCTTGATTTTTCAGAAGTTTATGTTCACCCTGAGTAGCAAATTTGTTCTATTTGTGGGGGAAATTGAGAGTTTGAAATTTACCAACCTACTCTCCCACCTTCCCAGAATCTCCCCCCCAAGTCCACAGTCTTAAAGAAAGTCTTAATTTATGTTCTAGGAAAAAACCAATGGCTTAGAATTTTGACATGTTTCCAAATCCCAAACTCTTACAATTGCAATCATTGTGACCTTTTGACTCTCTCAAGATCTTAACTCCCTCATTATAAAATGAGGGAGTTGCATTAGATTATCTCCAACTTCCAAAACCCTTAATCCTGAGATTCAGTAATGTATTTCATCAAATTCACACTGAAGTTTGAAGCTCTCAAGGGACTGTGTGTGTACAATTTACTAGGAAACCCCCAGACAAAGGGCAAAATTTACCACTGAAGGAATGGATTATTTATGACAAAAGGAATTCCCATATCCATACTTGCTTCCACCAATAAAATCACAAAAAAAAAAAAAAAACGTCAGGACTTTTTTTCACAGAAGTTTTCCAAAGATCTCCCTTCCCAATCATATCACAGAAATAAGCTCTTCCATGTGCAGCCAAACCTCTCTGGGACCCAGCAGCCCATAGTGGTATTTATAGTTCAATTAAAGCAAATATTTCATCATGAGAGCTTCTTAACTATTCTTTCAGATTAGGGTTAATTAAAAGAAAATAAAGATATTAAACGAACAATTTGATTTCAGCCACAAATCTACAATATGATGAATAATTGATTGAATGTCCATGTTAATTGCTTCCTGAATCAGGGCTCTACCTTTGAATACAGCAATATTGCTGTGATGTTGAAATTAATAACAGAAAATCCCTCCTCTTTCCTCTCCATATTTCAGAATTCTTCACTTCTTCCTTCAAAGCTCAGCTCAGGAGCTCATTCCTCTATGAAGCCTTCTAGGATTTGATCTCAACTAAATGGGTTCTCTTCCTCCTCATATTTTTCTAGAGTACTGGTTTAAATTGCTCCTGTTTGCTGATCACACCGTGCTTTGTATAATAACAATCTGTGTCCATATTATAACCTTTCTTTGGCAATCCCCCTCCCCAACAAAATTGAAGGGGCTAACATGGAAATTTTTAAAAAATAAGAAAGAAATTTACATGATAACTTTATTATATATTTAAATGGAATAGCAAGATGTACATAATAGATTTGCATTTTTCATGTGCAATATTTTTTTAATTATACTATGTTATAGAAATGCTTGTTTTATCTCATAAATTAAAAACTAAATAAATAATTTTTAAAAAAGAAGCAGAAGCAGTATTGTTACACTTATTCTCATATTACCCAAGCCCAGCACTACATCTTCTATACTGGACTCTAAGAGATAGTTCTGGAATTTATAATCTAAAAAGTGCTTCCCTTCCAAGAGGCATTTCTCCAATACCTCTTTATATTTATTTATATGCTCATTTTACAGATAAGGAAACTGAGAGGCAAAAACACCAAATGATTTTCCCCAAGGATACAACAATTGGTGTCAGAATCAGACTCAAGGCTCAGATCTCATGATTTAGAATCTTCATGGAACCCTGTCTCTTTCAAAAATCATGCTATCCTATGGATGTCTTCATGGGGCAAATCTGAAATTAAATTTCTAGGTTTCGGAAAGGTAAGTACAATTCACAAGATCATAGATCCCGAGCTAAATGGAACTTAGGAGGTCACCTAATCCAATTTTCTCATTTCACAAGTGAGGGAATTGAGGCTCTACTTTTATGTTTGCTTTAGTTTAAAAGAGAAATGGGTTCTCTATGCAAGTGACTTTAAGAAGTACAATCAGACTACAGAAAAAAAAAATGAAATCTTGGAAGGAAGGAGTGGGAGTCAAACATTTAAGCACCTTCTTTGTACCAGGAACTGAACAAGTATTAGGGATACTCCCGAGTCTCCTCTCCTTCCTTCCCCTCCTCTGTCCCTAGGTCCACCACTGCCTCTCCTCTCCCTCCTCTGTCCCTCTGTCCGCCGTCTGCCTTTCCTCTCCCTCCTCTGTCCCTCTGTCTGTCCATTGCCCACCTCTCCTCTCCTGGGTCTCTGTCCCTCACGTTTCTCTGTTTTGTCTCACAGAACTCATAGCCTAAAGGTGGGAGAAGGAGAAAAATGCAAATGGATTTGTACAAAGAAGATATATAGTGGATAAATGGGAAATAATCAAGGGGGGCATTAGCAATATTGTTGTTGTTTGTCCTTTATTTCAAAGATGACCAAGATTTGCAAATCAATTGAATTTGAGGGAGGGAAAGCTGGGCAAGGTCACCTGCCTCACTTTCTCCTCTAAAGTTGTCTGGGTCCAGTGACCAGATATTAACATGACTGGAGATGGCCCTGAAGCACTAACATTAGGAGAAATTGGGAAGGGCTTCTTGTAGAAGACAGAACTTTAATTGGGATGTGAAAAAAGTCAGGAAAGTGGAGATGAGGAGGAAGAGCCTTCTAGCTATAGGAGATGTCAGGGAAAATATCCCCAGAGTCAAGAAATGGAGTGTCATGTGCAAGAAGGAAGCAGGAGACCATTGTCACTAGATCTCAGAGCTTGTGAAAGAGAGTAAAGTGTAAGAAGACTAGAAAGGTAGGAAAGGGCCAGGTTATTAAGGACTTTAAAAGCCAAAGGGAGAGACAGGGAGAGACAGAGAGAGACACAGAGACACAGAGAGACACAGAGACAGAGAGGGACAGAGAGAGACAGAGAGACAGAGAGACAGAGAGATCCATACTAAGATATTTTCCCATGCCCCTTATAACTCAGCAGAAAACTGAAGGAATGAAGTTTCATATACATTCGGAATCTCAGACTCATTTGGGTCTCTGAACTCTGCTAATGAATGAGTGAAGCTGAAACCAGAAAGCATGTGAGGCAAGCAGGCAATAAACTAAGAGAAAGTTGCCCTGCAGAGGCTCCCACCTTGCTTGAGACTGAGAGGCAATGTACTCTATTCCAGTCGTGGGCTAGGAAATAAGAAGGACATTGAAGTTCCCTGGGTTGGCAGAAGAAAGGAATAGGAAAGCAGAATCATTTTCTATTTCCTCCAGATTCATGTTTGGTTAGTGTGGCTCCCTTTGAGGAAGGGACCTAGTGTGTTTATAGACGCACTCTGGTCTGCTCAGAAATCTATGGACTTCTCAGGGGGTGGAAATGTTGTTATTCTAAGGCATAAACTAAAATATAGGGCTTTATAAAGGAATCCAATTAAATGAAAATAATGATGTAATTTTCTCATCTACATTCAGAATCTTTAGGGCTCTGTGGGCACCAGATGAAAAACCCCTGTTCTAGCCCAACAGATGGTAAATTGAGGCTAAGAAAATGAGACTTGCCCCAAATCCCAGCAGAGCCAGCAGGATCCAAACCTAAGTTTTCATTGCTCTTCCCACACTATGAAGCTTCCTTGAGCAATTTTTAATCAGTAACTTGGATGAAGGCATATATGGCATAAATATGAAATTTTCAGATGACACAAAACTGGAAGGGAAAGCTAACATCTTAGAAGAATGAGTCAAGTTCCAAAATGGTCTTGACAGGCTAGGAGACTAGGCTGGATTTAAGAAGATGAAATTTAATAGAGATAAAAGTCAAGTCATATTTAGGCTCAAAAAAAAAAACTTCATAGGGGCAAGATGGAGAAGACATGGCTAGATAGTAATTTGTCTGAAAGAAAAATTAGGGGATTTTAGAAAACTCAAGCTCTATGTGAGTAGCAGTGCAATATAAAAGACAACAAAAAATGCTAATATGATCTTGGGCTGTATTAAGGGAAGATTAGACACATCTGGAACAATGGGCCCAATTGTAGGCACAACCTTTTAAGATCATTCGTTATTGTTGTTTTATAAGAAATGATCAGCAGGATGATCTCAGAAAGGTCTGGAGAGACTTTCATGAACTGATGTTAAATGAAGTGAGCAGAACCAAGAGAACATTGTACACAGCAACAGCAAGATTATGTGATGATCAACTGTGATGGATGTGGCTCTTTCCAACAGCAAGGTGATTCAGGCCAATTCCAAAAGACTTGTGATGGAGAAAGTTATCTGCATCCAGAGGGAGGACTGTGGGTATTGAATGTAGATCACAACAGAGTATTTTCACCTTCTTTATTGGTTTGTTTTTTTTTTCCTTTCTCATTTTTTCCTTCGAGATCTGATTTTTCTTGTGTAGCATGATAAATGTGGAAATATGTATAGAAGAGGGGCAGCTAGGTGGTGCAGTGGTTAGAGCACCAGCCCTGAAGTCAAGAGGACCTGGGTTCAAATCTGGTCTCAGACACTTTCTAGCTATGTGACCCTGGGCAAGTCACTTAACCCCAATTGCCTCAGCAAAAAGGCAAAAAAAAAAATATGTATAGAAGAATTGCACATGTTTAGCATATAGAAATTTGGAACACAAATTTTTGCAAGGGTGAATGTGAAAATGTCTTTGCACATACTTTGAAAATAAAAAGCTATTATTTTAATTAAAAAATTTTAAAAAGAATATCATTCATAAGCTTCATCAACCAAGACAGTGAATGACCTTCACTTCATGCATTTGAGAATGAGGGAATTCAAAATGTTTTGAGCAGAGAAGAGATTCCTTGGAGAAACACAACAGAATCAAGAATTTGATGAGCTTTCCAGTAGAAGGGGTCTGGATTTTTCTTCTTGGTTCCTGTAGACAGAACAAGCATCAATGAGCAGAAGTTAGAGAGATGAATTTGGGAATGATATCAAAGAAATTTTCCTAGCAATGAGAGCTATCCAAAAGTGGAGATTGAGAGGGGGAGGGACCTTGAAGCTCATCTATTTTACAGATGAAGAAATTGATACTTAGAAAAGGGGTGATTTAGTCAAAGTCACTTGGCAAGTTAGCAGCAGAAACAAGACTAGGACTTCTCTCTTCTAACACCCTGCCCAGGGTTCTATTTAGGGACTTCCAGAGAATGACCTACTTTTTCCCAGCTCCTATTTGCTGTTCTCTAAAATGAAGGTATTGGACTGAATTTAGCATGTTTAGCCAAAAGAAGAGAAGACTCAGGGCCATAAATAGCTGTTTTCAAGTATCTGAAGTACTTTCATGCAGAAGAAAAATTGGATTTGTCCTGTTTCTTCCCAATAGGAAGAAACAAGAACAGTGGTTGAAAAGTTAAAAATGCAAGTCTGATGTAAAGAAAAACTCAGAATAATTTGAGCTATCCCCAAATGGAAAATATCAAAGAATCTCAAGTCTCAAGTGTTGGAGTTGAAGGGGATCTCAGAGACACCAGCCCCATCTTTACTGCCCCCCAAGCATCTAGCCTTTGTTTGATGATTTCCCTCTACCTCATACCCAGTATGTGGTCATCCTAGATTTCAGTGATGACTTCTAGGGAAGAGCAAAAGTCCCCAAATCATTTCTATATCGCCATTGTTGGGTTCCTTGTAACAAGAGGTCTTTATTCTGTAAAGGAAGACACCAATTTTTGTTCCTGAAGGGGAGTAGAGTGAAAATTCCCCACTCTGTTTTGTATGAAGAGAGAGAAGTAAGTTTATGCGTGACAAAGTGGGAGATCCTTGGTGCATGATAATTACATACCCCTGATTTCAAGAAGAGATTTGCAATTGGAACTATGGGGGACAATACTCTACTCTCCAAAGCACATGGGGATTTTTACTTGAAGAAGAATGAATAAATGAATGAATTAATGAGTGAATGGGGAGGGGAAAAACTTTATCAAGCATTCACTTTGTGCAATGCACTGAGCTAAGTGTTAGGAAAATAGAAAAATAAGACATCCCATGCTTTCAAGGATCCCACCCAAGTTCAAATTCAACTTCAGGTACTTACTATGTGATACTGAATGAGTCATTTTACTTCTATATTCCTCAGTTTTCCCAACTGTAAAATGAGGATCCTAATAGTACTTACCTTATTTGGTCATTGTGAGGATCAAATGAAATATTAATGAAGTATACAGTACAGTGCCTAACATATAGAGGCCACTTTAAAATGCTTTCTCCCTTCTCTATATAAGCTTCAATGTGACTTTTCTGAAGGAAAGGGATTCACAGATTTTTTAATAGTCAAAAGAATCTCTTCTCCTTTTCTTCTGCTTAGGTAGTGTGAAAATTAGAGTCTAGATTTGGACTTAAACTTAAGATTCCCCACTTTGGGAATTTTGTGCCTGTGTGACTTTGGGCAAGTCATTTAACTTGTTACCTTAGTTTCTACATCTACAAAATGAAGAAGTTGGATTATATGGTTCCTAACATTGCTTCCAGTTCTAAATCAATGGCCTACTGATCCTATTATTTCTCTTCTATCACCAAATAAAGCTCTTCCTGGGTCTCTTACAATGTCAAGAGGACAATAAATACAGCAACAGTGAATGATCTAAAGGATGATTATTGAGGAAACCATGCTTGGCTATCTGGCCTTCCAGTTTTCCCCAGAGCAGATTCCTGTGGCAAGAAAAATTAACTATCAGATTCCTTCCCACTTTATCTGATCCAGGCAGTGACTGCTTGGAAAGAGAGGTCCCTTCAGGTAAACCCTATTTTCTTCCTTCCTTTAAGAACCAAGAACAAGGAAAATCATGTATTCCTTATCAAATTCCCAAGCCCATTCCACAACTCCCTTGGTGTCGGGAATTTCATGATAGAGACTCCCTCCTGATGGAGAAATGTTCATAGTTTGGACAGATGGCCAGCTGAGCTAGAACAGTCAATGAGACAACACTGAGCTAAAAACTAAACACCATCCCAGCTTCCAGAAGGAAACACAGAATACTAATAGTTGTCTGCCCCATCTACAGGAAGAGGCAAAACACCACAACCCTACCTGAGGCAAGAGTCCTGAAATCATTTCTATTTCCCCATTATAGAGCCACTTGTAACAAGAGGTCTTCATCATGTCAAGAAGATATCACTTTTTGCTCCTAACAGAAAAGTGAAGGCTGCCCACTCCACCAATCCCACTCATTATATTGGTACTTGCTGAATTTATTTGTATGATAATCACAAACATCATGTGAATTTTAAAAAATCCCTTCATCATAGTTCCATTTAATGCCTTTGGCAAGTAGAGTTCATGGAATGATTTAAAAGGATATAGTCTTCTGACCTAAGGGTATGATGAAAATAAAAAGGAATTTTTGAACTACAACTCAAATAAGAAAATAGACTGGAAAAACCTCAGGTAGAAAAAGAAAAAAGAAAGAAAGCAAACACAGAAGACCATTAAGAAGCCTAAGAACTTCTTTAGCTGACTTGGTACTGCTGGCTAGGGTCTACATCCCAAAAGGGCTACAATGAGCCCTGGGGTTATGTATGACAATAACAACAAAAAATAGTGGAGGACCCTTCCCTCTACAGAGAGGAAGATGAATAGCAGCTAATTAAAGAAAATAAGGACAGACAATGGTGTGAGTCACCTAGCAGAGTGGAATGCATCATGAGAAGGTATCAAGAGCTCTACAGCGAATAGCCATAATCATGTCTTCTCATATTTCTACTAGTCAAGTGTTTTCCATGTGTGAGTTACCCCCCCTTTGAGGTGTAGTAAGCTATGAAAAATCATATTCCTGGGGAAAGTCTTTTTCCTTACCTTAGTATGCTGTTTGATTTAATGTCTCTTGCTAGATGAAAAAAGATAGAAATAGAGTTGGAGAGGCTGTTAGAAAATATTCACATTAATGCACCATTGGTGGTGCTGTAAATTGGGTGGATCGATTTGGAAAAACTACGTGGAGGGAAAAAAAACACAAAAGTTTATATCCTGTGACCACAAAAATCCCAATACTGGGCACATATGCCAAGGAGATCAAAGACAGGAATGTCTCTGATTTATACCAAAAATATTCTTAGCAGCCTTTTTTTTTAATAAGAAATAACTAGAAACAAAGCATATATCCAAGTATGAAGGAATGCAGTTTTAGGAATATTAATAGAATATTACTGCGAGAAAATTAGCAACAATCATGAAGAATTCAGAGAAACAAGAGAAAACATCTGTAAAGTGATAGAAAATGAAATCAGCTCAACCAAGAAATCAGACAATAACAATAATAATGTAAATGAAATTAATAATAAAACTAAGCAAAACAATATATCATTTTTAAAATAAAATAAATAACAAATAATATTAATATAAAATGAATTATACATTATATGATAAATGTAAATTTTCTAGGCCCAGAAATAAATGGAAATGTAAAGAAAAAGGAAAGTAGGGAATTCTGTGACTTTAACTTGAACTTCATTTAAGTTAATATATACTTTTCTAGGCAGTCAACAAATTATTTATTAAATGCTTATTGTGTGTGAGGATCTGTCCTAAGAGGATACAAAGAAAGGCAAAAACAGTAAATAATAGAAGTTTACAATTTTATGTACAATCTAATAAAAAAAACTTATGTGCTTTGTGAATTTAAATGTTTCTGGTTTTTCCTGAGCATAAAGTTAAAAAATAGATATTTTTAAAATACAGTATTCTTTGGGGAGGAAGAAAGTAGAAACATCCCACAAGTTGTAGTGGAAAGAACACTAGAGTGGGAACTCAAAGACTAAGGGTTCAGACCCAGCTCAGCCATTCACTACCTGAGCAATCCTGGTGGTACAACATGACCTGTTTCCACCAACTTCACAGTGCTACTGTGATGATCAATCACATGGACTGATACACTGATGGGATAAAACATGAAGCAAACAAGTTCCTGAATACCTCCACTTTTTTAAAAGTTTTTCTTACATGGCAATAACATTCTTTTACATTCACATGCTGCAAATTATTCAAACAGTCCTTAATCACTGGGCATCCACTGAGTTCCTAGTTACTATCTATCAGCAAAAATGCTGCTATGGGGGCAGCTAAGGGGCACAGTGGATAGAGCACCAGCCCTTAATTCAGGAGGACTTGAGTTCAAATCTGACCTCACACATTTAACACTTCCTAACTGTGTGACCCTGGGCAAGTCACTTAACCCCAATTGCCTCAGCAAAAAACTTTTAAAAATTAAAAAAAATCTGCCGTGAGCATGATCTTTCTGTCTCTGATCTCCCTGGGCTGTGTACCCAGCAGATAAAAGTACTTAGGGAAGTCATCCAGGGCAATTTCTGCATATGCCCGATATGACAAATAGCTCATCATCTGTGAGCATAAACTGCCTTCTCTCCTCCCCAGTGAATATTTGGTACAGCACTTGTCACCAGAATACCCTGAGCATCAAGTAAAGATCTTCACTAATTTCTTACATGGGTCTCAAACCCAATTGAAACCATCTCTACTGAGCAGTAATGAGGACACTCTACCCACTCCTACAAAAGCAGGCAGACTTCCCAGTTAATCATAGACAGAGCGGTCAACCAGGAAGCTGCCAGGAAAAGATGACACACAAAAAATTTCTTAAAGTTAACACATAGTAAATTAGTTCCCTGGGGTGTTTTTTGGTGGGATCCTTCAACCTATAAACTTTGATTTAAGCAGTTAAGTTGTTTTTACCATTACTTCAAAAATTATGGGTTCCATTTGGGCCTTTTACTCTAGATCAAAAAATGTCAACATTATCGAGGTTCTGGGTTGCAATGGCCCATTTTAGTATTATAGGAGTTAAGAATTGGAAAGGATTGTAAAGACTTTTGAGACCACTGGGGATTTTTATCTTAAGGTTCACAGGACCCATCCCCACCCCAAAGGTACCCATGGATAGATTTAACAGGATCTGTGAATTTGGATGGGAAAAAACAGAAAATTGAAAAAAGATCTTTATTTTCATTAAACTCTAACTGAATTTTACCATTTTCTTCATTTTATGTAGTAAACAAAATATTATAGGCTTAATCCAACTCCCCAAAGGGACTATGATTCAAAAATAGCTAAGAACCCCTTATCTAGTCCAGAGTGTCAAACTCAAATAGATTCTTGCCTTTCTCACATCATGTAGAAAATCACAAACTAGAATTCTCTATGTTGTCTTGTTTTTAAAATTTATTTTGCTAAATGTTTCCTGGTTACATTTTAATCTGATTCAGTGGCACTCTGGAGTTTTGGCTGACACTTTACCTACCCACAGCAAGGCTGACATTTCTGGATTCTAGCTCAAGTCTTTCCTTTTATATATAAATGAACTGAGGTCTTCAGAAGAGAAAAGACTTGACTTTTTAAAATAATCAGAAGTCACTGGGAATATGGGTAACAGTACATAAAACACAAAACTTGAAAGGCTGGGTTTGAATCCTGCCTCAGATCCTAACTGGGCAAACACAACCTCTCTCAGCCTCAGTTTTCATATCTATAAAATGAAGAACAATCCCTACCTCACAGAATTGTTGTGATGATATGGAATAACATGTAAATCACTTTGCAAATCTTAAACTGCCGAATTCTTGCTAGCTACTCTTATTAACCAAATGATTAATAAGAAGGAATCACATTTAGGGGCCCCTCAAAAATAAAGCATTAAAGCAAAGTACAGGGTGATTTTTTTAGAGTTTTTCACATGCTGTTCTAAGGGTTATTTCTAAAATGGTTAGAGGAATAGCAGCAATAGTGGGGAAAACATGCAGCTTCTAGAAAACATGCAGATATACAAAATTCTAGTATTTGCTATTTTTTAAAGACAAATCAGGTATTATTAAACCAGGCTCTAGGTAGTAATCTCTGCAGATACTCAACAATTACAAAAGTGAGTGATTTAAGCTTTCCTGTTAAAGAGAGGTAGCATAGTCCAGTGGTTGGAAGCATGGCTTTAAGTTTTTGGAAGACCTGAATCTAAGAACTAGCCATCTCAAGAAAATACTAGTTATATAACTACTGACAAGTCATTGGAACTCTCAGGGTCCCCAGGCAACTGCTGGGGACTGTAAATAGCAGATAAATGGGCCATCTGCATCAGCAGAGAGTTTCCACACCAGGAATTTCTTATTGGATGAAATATAGGCCCATGAGAAAGGTCTTCAAGTACTAAAAAGAACAAGGGATCAGACAAATGTTTTTGGTCTCAGATGGCAAAAGAGGAAACAAATGGGACAAGTTGCACGGGAGCCTTTCAAATTGTCTGGAATTGGAATGGAATTCTGGGGAAGTAGTAGGCTCAACGTCTCCAAGTAGATTTGGGATGACCACGTATCAGCTACTTAAAGCAAACTCTTGTTCAAGCGTGGGATAGTGCTGGAAGATCTTCCAGGTCTCTGCTAACCCTGAGGATTGTGACTTCACAGAGGAGATCTGAAGCTCAAATGAGATCATCACCATAAAACACTAACAAGATGAGAGCAACAATTATTACTTCAGTGATGAGGGGGATTTCTAGGCTATCTTCCAGAAAGCCTTAGAGAAACTCATGTCTTAAATGGGCAACTTGATTGGTGGCTATTCCTCCTCCCTTATAGGAGCTTTGGGGAGCCAAACACATCATCATAGAACTGAGAATATAGTGGATAAAGGGATGGATTTGAGCAGCAGAAAGACTTGGATGCAGGTCTAATATGTACTGGATTCAAATCCTCATTGTCCTGATCATCTCCTTCAGATCAAGGATCATGTCTTGATCACTGACAACTCATATTGCCTACCACAGGGATAAGCACTTAGGTGCTCGGGAAACACTTTTTGGGGGAGCAAGTATATAAAGCAAGAGCAAATGTCCAGGTTATTGGTTATACTGTATTTTCTCTGGATTTGTTTCAGCTGGATATTTTACTTTGCGGAAGATGATCCGAGAGAATAACATGTTATAATAAGATTTCGCTGTATTCTCAATTCCTTTTACCAGATTTGAGAAACATAGTGTAGGTGGGAAAGAACTAGACTTGGATCAGGAAGATCTGGACTGATTTCTGCCTCATAAACTTACTAGCTCAGTGTCACCCTAAGCAAGTAAGTTAACCTATCTCTGCCTCAGTCACTTTCCTCATCTATAAAATGAAGGGGAGTTAGATTCATTGGTCTGTCTAACTACACATTGATGATGTTTATGAAAGAAAGAAGGAAACTCATTTACCAAATGCCTATTCTGTGTCAGGCACTGTGCTATGTGCTTTAATATTTTAATTTAATATTATGATTTATTTAATAACATTTGCTAAACAAATATTATCTCATTTGATCCTCACAACAACCCTGGGAGTAGATGCTGTGATTATCCCCATTTTACATAAGTAATACATAATAAATTGCTCAGGGTCACACATCTAGTATCTGAGGCAGGATTTTAATCCAAGTATTAAGTGATTTGCTCTGGATCATATGGTTTTAGTATCTGTTTTTGTTTGTCAAAGAGGGCTATGACATCAGGGAGGCGATACCATAGCATATAAGTGAATTGGATTTAAATGAGAAAGGGCTGTACAAAGTTGTCTGCCTCACTTTCCCCTCAAGAGCCATCTGGGTCCAGTGGCCAGATATGGATCAAAACACCTGGAAATGGCCCTGAATGCAATGGGAGATCTTGGCCTTTGTGAGCTGAGGTCTTCAACAGGTTTGACTCAGGCTGCACCCATTCAGTGATTAAAGCAAAAAATGGGCTTTTACATCTAGTCCAAAAAAATCTAAACAAATAAATAAAGGAATGAATCTGGAATGGGAAAACCCTCAGGATTTCTGGCTAATGCAGAAATGACTGCTATTTGCATTCAATCAGGACCCAAACAATGACCAAATGGGACTTGTCCTAGGACATATTGGTGACCAATGACAATCAGATTGATTTGGTTTAAGATCTGGTCCTTAAGAAGGAAATCTAGCTAGTAAACCTCAAGATATCTTGGGGAGGTTCAGAGGTGAAAAAGAGGAAAAAAAAGTTTTTAAGAGCATCTATAGGTAAGAGTATGATACCCTGTGTGGTCAGAGGGAGCAAAGGGAGGAACTCTAAATCCAGAGTTCTATCCACTGAGGGAGAGAAAGAAGTAGTTGTTCCTGGTATCCAAAAGAAAAAAGCTCAGCTTCAAAATTAGTCTGCACCAATTCACAGACCAGGGCCCAAGCTTCCCCAAGGGCTCATGGCACACTGTGCCAACCCCACCTTTGAGCCAAAAACCAGTTCCTGGTCCCCCAGAGTTATACCAACACCCAAAGCCACAATCCCAAAGGCAAGGAGGGCCAGACAGAGTTCCGGAAACCAGAAGCCAGCCTGATGTGTGGAAGCCCCATCTCTTAATTAGTTCTCTGTAACTTGCTAGACTTAAAAATGGATTGTTTTATTAAGAAGAACAAAACTCCTTTATCAGGAAAAATAGAAAAAAGCACCAAGCACAAGGGGAGGAGAGCTAGCCAGGGCCAAAGAGATAATGCAGTCCTTGTCTCACCAGCCAACACTGCACAAAAGAGCAGTCTTCTCCCTGGCAAGCTCCGGGAAACCACATATTTGTCTAGGGCCATTTAAGAAAGGAAGAATTCCCCCAGATGCAAGGGAACTCCTCAAGAGAGTGCTACTTGGGGCGGATTCCTGCCCCCATTCCCTGAGTCACTTAATCCCAAAGCCTCCAGCCCAGGAGCTGTCCATCCCCCTGCCTCCAGCTACACCTTCTCCAACTGCTGAGCACCAGACTGTTCTGTCAAATCTCCAGAGGAGGAAGGCTAAGGAATTGTTTGTTTCAACTTTTAGAGAG
>JAJPUD010001431.1:270367-292780 GCA_023553655.1 Myrmecobius fasciatus | reverse complement strand
TTCCTTGGCCCAGTGAGTTGGGGCAGTTCCCTCCATCTTCCATCTTATGCCTTTGTACATTATCAGAAAATGCTCCCTTCGATAACCCTAGCTTCCTTCCAAAACTTCTCAGATTACTCCCCCAATACTCAGGATCAGCCTTCTCTTCCTCCCGAAATTACTTTATATATCAGTATACAAACACTAGGTGTATGGCACAGACAGAACATTTTGTAGTGTACATTACCTGTTACCCAATAATAGGTAAGTTTCTTGGGAGTGGGAAGGGGAGGGGGGGATTTTTCATTTTTGTCTTTGAATCTCTAGCATGGTATCAATCACATTTTTTTTCCTCTGGGTCCAGACTGTGATTTTATAAAGGGAATATTCAACAAAGAATTTCCTTCTCTCAGGGAAGACTGGTTCCTATTCTGCAATATCTAGTCTTAAGAATCTGGAGAGGTTAAAATGACTTATCCATGGTGACAGAGTCAGCGTGTCAGAAACAAAACTTGAATCCAGTTTTTCTTGACCCGAATGCTGGTAATGAAGCATAAATTGATAGCAATTACACTATTAGAGAAGAGATAAGGAGAAGCTTGGAATTTTAGTAAGGAAGACAAAATATGCATAGATATATAGAATAGGAAATGATTTGTTTGTATGGTTCTCAAGTCATACAAGCCAGCCTTGTATATAATGCTTATGATGTTTGTTTTTTTTTTAAAGGATGAATTCTTTTGGGAGTCAGAAGAACTGAATATGAGTCAGAAATGGGCCACTCCAAAATGAGTGTGACTGTGGACAAGTCACAGCAAATCTCAGGGACTCAGTTTCCTTATCTGTAAAATAGATATAATACTTAACTCCATTTCTGACCACAAAATCTCAAAGGAAATAATTTATACACAGGAATTATACAACTATGAACACTTCTGATGATCTAATGCTAGCATCACAATTGCTTTCTAGAGATTGGATACTTTAATGGAAATGTGGGTATAGTACTTGTAATAGTATCTCTGGCTCAAAGAATGGGTACAATTTAGTAACTTTTGAAGCATAGTTCCAAATTGCTTTCCAGGGAAAAAAATTATTACTGCCCCTTCAATTGAAGGGTTATATCCCTTTCTTCACTCCCAGAACATACCATTTCTGTTAGCTTTCTATCATACACCACACTATATCTATGAAGCCAGGACAGGTCATTTTCACCTGCTCTTTGCTGATCATACAGCGTCCCACTGGGATGATTCCCACCAGAGCAGAAAATATTCAGATCCAAGGAACATCCAAGGAGCAGGGATTAGCTTAGATTTTCAAATGTCCATATTGGGAAAGGTAGGAAAGAGCTTTCTCCCCACTAACAGATGACTCAGAGAATTCCAAAATATTAATGACTGAAGATGCCTCAGTATCATGTAGCCCAACCACCTCCTTTTATAGATGAGGAACTGGCTGTAACTTGATGGAAAGTGATTGGCCCATGATTCTATGGTATTGGTGCTGAAACGAAACTCACCACCTTTTCTGCTAAAACTATATGCTATCAACCAGTCATACATACCACTGGGGAAAAAAAAGGTATGAGTCTCATGGTACAATGATAATAACACTGTCCATGCAGTCAGAGTGCCTGGTTCGAATCCCACTGCAGGCATTAACTATTTTCTGTGACCTTGGATCACTTGAACTCCAAGGGCTTCAGCCTCCAAGTCTGTAAAATCAGGATCTTGAATCAGAAGTCCCTTGGAGTCCCTTTCTGGTTCTGATTCTGGGGAATAAATCTCCTCAAAATTTGCAAAGTAGTCCCTTCCCAACTATCCTATAAAGTAAATAGTAGAAGTATTGATATTCTCATTTTACAGATGAGTAAATTAAGACTCGGAGAAATGATGTGACTTATGGTTGGTCCTGAGATATATATGCATATATATACACATATACATACACACATGTGTATGTATGTATATACATACACACATGTATACACACATATATGGGCTAGGGCCAGACTTAACAGGTCAGGTCTTCTGCCTCCTACCTTTTTATTATTCAACACTTCTCATATTGCTGAAAATTCATATTTTTATTACCAGTAACCAGGAGAACCATGAGGCATCATGGATAGAGTTCTGAATTTAAGAATCAGTAGAAACAGATGTGTGACTTTTGCCGGTCAAGTCACTTAACCTCTCCCAACCTTAGTTTTTCCATCTGTGAAACAGATGACAATAATACCATCAAAGAGTCAAATGAGATAATGTGTGTAAAACATTTTGAAACCCCACTGCATAAGTGTCAGCTATTTAATATTTCCATGACCACTACATATTCAGCAAAATTTAAGAATATAGAAACTAGAGATCAGGGCCAGCTACAAATTGTACATCAAAATCACCTGGCTTAAGAGCTTTGGCCAGAATGCCTGCTCTAGGCTATCCTGGTCCCTAGTAGTTCCAGAACATCTGTCTGGAAGGCTTTTCCAGGCCCAAAGGCAGTCGAGGATAATAGAATCAATGAACTGAAGTATCCAAAGACCTGAGCCTTCTCTCTCCCTACCCCAAGATGTGTGAATTCTGGCAACTCTGGGCACCTTCCTGGGCAATCCCATGGGCTTGGAATGTTCTCCCTCCTCATCTCTGCTTCCTGGCTTCCTTCAGGACTTAACTAAAATCTCACCCACTAATAGAAGCCTTTTCCCATCCCCTCTAATTCTAGCACCTTCTCTCTGGTGATTATCTCCTGATTTATACTGTTATGCCTTGGCTGTCCTTAGTTGTTTGCATGTTTTCTTCCCTGTTGGACTGTGAGCTCCTTGAAAGCAAGGAATTGTCTTTGGCCTTTCTTTTTTAGTCCAACACTTAGCACAGTGCCTGGCACGAAATAAACACTTGAAATGTGTGTCAATGAATTACAAACTTCTCTGTGCACTGATTTCTCCATCTGTCAAATGGGCACCAGGTTAGTTGTGGCTCAAAGAGACCAAAAATATAACAGTAATTTACAAAATTTGTTCCAGTAAATAATCTTTACTATTAACAGATACCTTAAAGACAAGTCACTTAGAAAGGCAGTGTGACATTGTGAATGAAGCAATGGATTATGGAGATAGGATTGAATCCTGCCTCATATACAAGTTCTGGTACTCTGGGTAAATCACATAAGGCTTAATTTCCTCTTTTATAAAATGAAAGAAATTAATTCAATGGACCTTTTTCCAGCTCTAAATCAGTGATCCTCTGATCATTATATCATCCCCATAAAATAAAAGCTGCTTGAGAACAGCAACTGTCTCATATTTGTTTTTGTATAGCCAGCACCTGTCTTAATAATATAAGCATTTCATAAATGATTAAATTTGAATTTTAGGTAGAGCAAAGAAAAGAACATTGGACTTGCAATCAAAAAACTTGGATTCAAATAACATTTCTACTCCTTGACACCTATGGGATTTGAACAAGAAATTTCACCTGTCTGTGCCTCAGTTTCTTTTTTATTATTATTATTAAAAGCTTTTTATTTACAAAACATATGAGTGATTTTTCTACATTGACCTTTGCAAAAACTTTTTTTCCCAAGCTTTTCCCCTCCTTCCCCCCACCCCCCACCCCTAGATGACAGGTAATCTAATACATGCTAAATATGATAAATTATATGACAAATCCAATACATGTATACATATCTATACAGTTATCTTACTGCACAAGAAACATCAGATCTAGAAAGAGAAGAAGAAAAAAACAACCTAAGAAGGAAAACAAAATGCAGGGAAATATTCACAGAAAACGTTAAAATGCTGTGTTGTGGTCCGTACTCAGTTCCCACAGGCCTCTCTCTGGATGTATATGACTATCTTCATCGCTGAACAATAGGAACTGGTTTGAATCACATCGTTCTTGAAGAGAACCATGTCCATCAGAATTGATCATCATATAGTCTTGTTGCTGTGTATAATGTTCTCCTGGTTCTGCTGATTTCACTCAGCATCAGTTCATGCAAGTCTCTCCAGGCCTCTCTAAAATCATCCTGCTGGTTGTTTCTTACAGAACAATAATATTCCATAACATTCATATACCATAATTTATTCAGCCACTCTCCCATTGATGGGCATCCATTCACTTTCCAGCTTCTAACCACTACAAAAAGGGCTGCCACAAACATTTTCGCACATGTGGGTCCCTTTCCCTCCTTTAAAATCTCTTTGGAATATAGACCCAGTAGAAACACTGCTGGGTCAAATGGTATTGTGCCTCAGTTTCTTTATCTGTAAAATACAGTAATTGGAAGAGATAATCCCTAAATTCCTTCCATCTCAACAATTATGCTCCCCCTCCTAAAAGTTTGCTTCCCAATTCCAAATCTCTTAAAACTATGTACATTTAATTTAACCCTTTGTTTCCTTGGACAAGATGAAAGTTTTCTGTATTTAGGCTAGGAATGCACAGATTCATTTTCAAGCCTTTTACTCTCTTCCTCAATTTATTTGAATTCAAATTTGGGATAGAGAGAAACATCTAGTCACGACTCTCTCCCTGAACCTCCACAGTGTCACACAAAGCCTTCCCTTCATAGACCCCCTTTCCTGCCAAACCTATCCTCCACACTGTCCAAGGACTTTATTATCCAAAACGGATTTTGGGGAAATGACAAGTGGCTTCAATTCACATAACACTTTGAGGACCCCAGTTTAACGAAATATCTTATTTCAAAGCTGGAAGGGGAGTATACACTGGCAAAAGGCAGATTACATAGAGAAAACAGTTTCCTCCATTTCCCTCTCAAAATGGGAAGGGAGAAATTTAGGACATCATTTTTGTCACCTTGCTTTTCTGGTTTTAGGTCCATGAAATAATCCAGTATAAGAAACATGAGGCAGAAAAGCAGATCTATCTACACTTTTCCTCAATCTATCAACAAGAGAGTGAAATGCTTTATCACTGAGGAAAAGGACTTTTAACTGTAACTGACTAAAAAAAATCATCCTTCTTAGAGCACAAAGCTATAATGGGAACAAATGGCTTCTTCCCTAGAACTTCTATTTCTTTTAGGAAGCAGGCCCCCAAGGCATGTGAATAACCCAGCCCAATTACCAGAGGAAGATGGGACAGGAAAGACAAGTGTTTAGTGGGCTGGAAATATCTGTCCCTTTAAACCCTAGTCTCAGGAGGAAGTAATAATCAGAGAGAAAAGCATACCACTCAGGAAACTGGGAAGAGAGGAGGGTTCTGATTCAGTATAAACAAACATGAATATTAAAAGAAATTCATCTGAGTGTTCATTTATTGTGGGTTCCTTTAGCCCCCTGGGGGATGCTTTGTGTGGGAAGGCAGGGACTATGGGATCCACACTTTTCTAAGGCAGGAGCTCCACAGGCCAACTGTTAAAGGCTGGTCCTCTTGGGACTTGTGGAATTGTGAAAGAAGAATGGAAGCTAGCAAAGGAGCAGTGTCACAGAAATTAGACCTTGGAAGAGAGCAAAGCCTGCAAATCTCATTCAGGGAAGCTACAAAGGTTAGCACCTATAAGAGAAAGAGGATGTGCCATAAAAGGGATCCAGAGAAGAGCATTGGTATAGAAGGGTCTCACCAATACTGTAAGTTAAATCCTGTATAAATGACAAAGATGAGCACGATCCTTAACTTTTTACAGGCTCAAAAATAAGTGAGCCTTTTCTGTTCATTAATTTGTAAATAACACTATTTTATTTATGGCTCTGTGAGCCCAAGTGCTTATAAGGTGGTCTCAGGGTTATCCTGGTGGGGAGTGTCAGACATATATATTCCCAGGTCATCTGAGCAAATCAAAAAAGTAAGAGGTCTTCAAAGCAGGAAGAAGTCTCTGACACAAAAGATTACAGAACTGCCAAAGCTGAGAAACAACAATGATAAGGATTTAACAGGTTTCTGAATACCTTCATAATATACTCTATAGAATAAATAGTTCCCATGACTTTATTATTCTCCTCATTACTCCTTCAATTAGAAAGAACAATGGTCCTTTTCAAATGTTTCTTTCTTCCCTACCACTGTTTGTGAAGTAATATAGTTTATAGGGGATACAACAATGATTTTGTATTCCCATGATTTTTTTTTTGGGGGGGGAGGCTTATGTTCTAACAATAAGACAGTAGTCCTAAATCTTCTGGCTTTGGAATCTGCCTCAGGAAACTCTCATGCCCAATCTGTCTGATTCTTAATAGACCACTCCTAAATCAGATAGCTTCTGGACTCAGGAAATTCCCACAGATCAAACTCCTGAGGCAACAGTGAATAGACCACTCCTCAATTCACTGCTGATTGTCAGATAGATAATCTGTTGGTCAGTGATAGCCAAATTCTAGAGACCACTCCCTGGCCCTTACTTTGGGCCACAGAATTAGCATGTCAATGATAGAAAGCTGGATAAATGTGTCTTTGCTTTTGTTTCCTTACTATTTTCTTTTGGAACTTAGCTCGCTTGTGATGGCATTACAATTACAATAAAACTTTGCCCTTGACTAGGAAATGGGTTCAAGGCTGCAAATTCTTTTGAGACACCTCATGACACCTGTCTATGACCCCAAACTTTTGGAATCCACTTCCCAACCTCAACATTTGCACTCAACAATCCTTTTTGGAACAAAGTGAAAGCTACAATATTGCTTGAAGATCAACTAAGAGATAATAACCAAAAGATCAGTTGTGCAGTAAGAGGGAAGAAATAGAACAAAAGGGCAGAAATTTCTGGGACCCACTATCAAGAACTGAGTTGGAACCAATGATGGAACAGATTGCCTTTAGGGTTCATAGAATTGTAGATGCAGAGCTGGCAGAAAAGTTAGAAGTTTAATCCAATCACCTAATTTTACAAAAGAGGAAACTGATGCAAAAGTTGTTAATGCAAGCATCTCCATCCAAGTCAAGCAGGAAGCATGAACATGGACTTGGTTCTCCTGGGATCAAATCGAGGACTGTTCCCCTTCCAGTCCAACTCCTCTCCACAGTGAGTTCTTCATTGCTAGAAGTGTTCCAGTTACCACAAACCATCAGGAATGTAAAGGAGAATTTCCCATTGAATTAGATTTTAATCTGAATGACCTTTAGTGTAACTTCCAGTTCTGAGCTTCTATAATTGGGAAGAGGTACAGGAATAGAGAAAATGCAAACGCAGTTGGCATATTGAAAGGGAATTCATACAAGCTGCTGATGTATGGGATGTAAAGGGGAGGAGGAAAGATGAGTAGAAAATGACCCCAAGATAATGCCCTTATAGAATCAAGTGCACTTCACACAATGGGCAGATGCATGGGCCTAAGATTTCTACTTTTCCATGCTGCTCTCACATTCTAAGACTCTGGTTCTAAGTAAGTGACATGTAAATCAAATAAATCTTTAAATGCACTGGAGAAGCTTGCCATTTAGAATAAAAAGGATTCACTGCAGTTTTGAAGTAAACAATCAGCCCCTAATTGATCTGCTTTGAAAGCTAATTTTTTAACTTAGATTCTCTCAATGCAGAACATACAACCTTAAACCCTTCATGATCCATAAAAGCTTTCAGAGTTTGTTAATTTACATCATTAAATATTAAAATGTTTTATAACATGGAGAATCTGAAGACAAAATCCTTTCTAAATGTCCTCAATTGACTTTGGCATTCATCCTTGCCCAATTCCAAACAAGTTTGTGGCAATGAATCCCTATAATCAAGACAGACACTGTGGTTTAACAAAGAAAGCAGAAAGGAACTTGGGAGTTAAGAAGACCAGGGTTCAAGTTTCACTTGAGACATGGGTTCAATCATGGGTTGAATCTCTCTGGTTCTCAGTTACCTTATCTGTAAAATGAGGTGTTAAGCAAGATGACCTATTTGGTTCCTGTATAGTCTAAACCTCGAAGCCCAAGACCTCATCCAGGCTGCAAAAGCTGCCTTGGAAACTGTACACAACAGGAGTGAATCAATATTTATTTAGACAAGAAATCTCAATGCTAGTATCAGTTGACACTAGCTCATATTTGATGTCTTTAGTGAAAGTGGTTCTCTCATACCTCCTTTGGCTCACTCAGTTTGCTTAAAAGAACATTGCTGGACCTTTGAGTCATATGAGCAACAAGACGGAGGACTAAACATTTTCTCCGATCCCTCTAATTTCTATTGTACAAATTATGCACCAAAAAAGTAACTTCAACTGTCCTCATTAGTCGAGGACAACCTGAATCCAAAAGATTAAATAAAAACCAAAAATCATTGACCCTGTGCTCAGTCAGCATCTCATCCCTTTTAGTAGTGTGGCTAGTAGTGAGGCTACACTGGCAAACCCAAGGATATGACATAAGCTTCCAACAAAATTTACTCCCACACCAGCCATAGTCCCTACTCCCTAGCCCCTTTGCAGCGCCATGTTCCATGTTTCCAGTTCCAGGATGTGGAAATTTGCCTTCGCTGCAACAGTCAGCCCAGCCACAGTCCTTCTAGAGCACCAGCCTCCCTGGATCTAATTTCATAGCTAGTGTTTCTAAACTTTGAACTTCTGGTGCCTAAGTGAGCAATCCTGTAACATCAGAAGGAACTACATGTTCTAGACCAAAAAAACTAAGGAACAGGGGGAGTGGGATAAACATCAGGACAAGACAGCAAGGTGAGGGGATTGCAGGGGAAGCAGGAAAGGAAGCACTCCATGAAGCTGAGGGAGAAAAAGCACAGCATCCAGCTGGGACAAGTTTTGACCATCAAAAAAGTCATTTGAGGTAGAGACTTAGACTGGTGAATCATGAATTGCCCACTGTAAGGGAAGGCAATCACATTGAGAAGGAGTTCAGAAAGTGAGCAATAGGGGAAAATAAGACAAAAATTATAAAAGAGTTTGGGAAGAAGAAAACAAAGATCTTGAATATAAGCAAATAAATCAACAGGGAAAACAATCACTTACAAGAAAATCCCTTACCTTTTCTGGTCTCAGTGTCTCATCTGTAAACTGAGCAGAATTGGGGGAAGAGGGAATTGGATTCCTTCCAGCTACAGTCCTTTTCCAGTTATTTAAGGGCTCTTCCAAAACTAGAACTATGGTTCTACTACAGGTGTTAATTATTATTCACAGCTGGGGCTCAGATCTTAAATAACTTGACAATTTAGTAAGCTTCTAAGGTAGGATTTGTGAGCAAATCTTTCCTGATTTCAAGTTTATTACTCTTTTCACAATGCTCACATTGACTCTCTTTGGTAACAGCACCTTGGGGGACAATATTGGAGAGCCCTTCCACTAAAGAATCCTTTTTTGGTCCTTTTCCTTCAATTCAAATGAGAGAACTAGGAGAAAATTGGATGAATTCAGCCCAAACTTCCTTCATATGGAGATATCATATAAATATCAATACCTACAAAAACTTATTAGTGAAAAGTGACTAGACTATTCCTGCTTGACCCCAGGGAACAGAGCTGAGAAGAATGGGTGAAAAGTAGAACAAGAGAAATGTAGATTCTATAGCATGGAAAAACTTGCAATTGGAACTGTCCAAAAATAGAATGTGCTATTTCTGGAGGTGGGAAATAGGGGCATATGGGAGGTCTTCAAAAAGAAGTGGATGATCACTTATAGAGCATTCTTATTTGGAGATAGATAAGTGATAAACTCTCTTCAGCATTGAGATTTTGTGATTCTCCTTCAAAATTTCAGGAAAGTTTAAACTTAACTACATTATCCCCCATTCAATAATGTCCAGTGGCTTCCTCCTACCTCTAAAATCAAATATAAATTTCTCTGGCATTTACTATCCACATATTCTACAGACCAGCCATACTGGTCTATTTCCTATTAATCACACAAGATTCTATCTCCCATCTCTGTGATTTTGTAATGCTCTCTTTCTCACCAATGCCTCTCAAAATGTCTGGTTTCCTTCAAGGCTTGGCTCAAATGCCTCATTTTACAGGAGATCTTTTGCAGTCACTTCCAAATATTAGATCCTTGCCCTTTAAAAGAGCCTTCCAGAAGCAGCTAGGTAGTACAATGGATAGAGTACAGCCCTGGAATCAAGAGGACCTGAGTTCACATCCTGCCTCAGACACTTGGCACTTACCAGCTGCATGACCTTGGTAAATCATTTAACTCCAATTAACTCACAAAACAGCTGAAAAGATAACATAAATCAAAAATCAGAATCCTCCAAAATGTTGTTTATAAAAACACACTTAAAGCAGAGAGACAAACCCAGAGTAAAGGTCCTAAGGGACTGGAGCAAAATCTATTATACATAACCTAAAGTTTTTTTAAAAGGTTAGCAATCCTGATCTCAGCAAAGCAAAAGCAAAAATGGGTCTAATTAAAAGAGATGAAAGAAAGGATATTTTGCTAAAAGGTACTATAGATAATGAAGTTTTATCAATACTCAACATATATAGTATAGCATGCAACTTATTTAAAAAGTTAAGCAAGTTATGGGAAGAAATAGAGAGCAAAACTATACTAATGGAGGAGCTCAACTGTCCCCTCTCAGGACCTAATAAATCTTACCAAAAAATGAACAAAAAAAAATTAAGGAGGTAAATAGAATATCAGACACCATAAACAAATTAGAAGACCAAGGAATAGTCTACCTGTAAGATCTATGAGAAAGGGGAAAATTCATGACCAAGCAAGAGATAGAGAGTATTATGAAATGCAAAATAAGTCATTTTAATTGTGTCAAATTAAAAAAAACTTTTGTACAAACAAAACCAAGATTAGAAGATCTTTATAGCAAATGTCTCTAATGAAAGCCTGATTTCTCAAAAATGTAGAAAAATGAGTCAAATTTATATGAATACAAGCCATTCCCCAATTGATAAATGGTCAATAGATAATTTTTCAGATGAAGAAATAAAAGTTGTTTATAGACAAGTGAAGAAATGCTCTAAATCACTTTTGACTAGAGAAATGCAAATTAAAACAATTCTGAGATACCACCACAAACCTATCACATTGGTAAATATGACCAAAAAAGAAAGTGATGAATGTTGCAGAGGATGTGGGAAAATTGGGACACTAATGTACTATAAAATTTTGGAATTTTGAACTCATCCAACCATTCTGGAGAGCAATCTGAAGAGCTGGAGAACTATTCCCAAAAGGCTATAAAACTGTGCATATTCTTTGATCCAACAATGCCTACTAGGCCTGTAAACCAAAGAGATCATAAAAAAGAAAGTACTTACATGTGCAAAAACATTTATAGCAGCCCTTTCATAGTGGCAAAATATTGGAAATTGTGGGGATGCCCATCAATTGGGGAATGGCTATAAAGTGTGGTATATAAATGTAACGGAATACTATTGTGCAATAATAAATGATAAAAAGTCAGATTTTAGAAAAACCTGGAAAGATTTGTACAAGCTGATATAAAATGTAATGAACAGAACCAGGAAAACATTATACACAGTATCAGCAACATTATGTGATGAACAATTATGATTGACTCAGCTCTTCTCATCAACAAAATGATCTGAGACAAGTACAAAGAACTCATGAAAGAAAATGTTATCCATAACCAGATGAAGAATTGATGGAGTCTGAAACAGATGAAAACATTTTTTTCACTTAAATTATTCTTCCTAATGATTTTTTCTTCTGATCTGTATTAATGTGATTAATATGGAAATGTTTTACATGATAACACATGTATAATGATATCAAACTACAAAAAAATAAAACCGGCCTTTCCTCTACTTAATATGTATCCTATATATGCATTTTACATATATATATATAACATATATATATATGTTGCCTTCTCGATTAAAATGTAAACTATTTCTGCTTTACCTTTGTATTCCCAGCACTTAGCATAATGCCTGGCACACAGTAAACACTTAAAAATGCTTGTTGATTGACTAACTAGTATCCATTAGTCTTTCTTCTCTCATTACCCTTTCTTTGCTGACTTTAATTGAATTGGGATTTGACAAAGACAAAATAAGAAGCAGGTTTGTTCAAAGTCTCAGATATAATAGGAAACAGCTCAGATGGCAAATAAACAAGATTATTAGGTTTAACAAGTTGACAGGACCCAAAGTAGAGCACAAAGACGAGGAATCAGAAAGATCTGAATTCAAATGTAGACTCAGATACTTCCTAGCTGGGTGATTCTCAGTAAGTCTCTTATCTTTCTTGGCTAGAGCTTCCTTATCTGCAAAATGGGGGTGATAATAGCACCTGCTTCACAAGGTTATTTCGAGGATAAAATCAGATAATAGATTAAACAAAAGCCTAGATAAATGCTAGCTATTCTTTGTGTACCAAGGGCCTTGTTCATACCAGGGTTATTAATGAATATTTGTTGAATTGAACTGAAGTTAGCCAAGAAGAGGCTAGAGAATTGCATTTGCAGAAGAGCTCTCCCTTCAGCAATATGAATTTGCATCTCCCCATCCAGATGGGATTAAAGTCCTATTAACTCACTTAGGCCATGAGAGCAATAAATCCTCCTCTAGCCCTCTTACTATGTGCTGACAAGGCTCCCACAAGTACAAAGGATCTGTGGCATTATAAGTCATATTCTTATAGCTCTTTGAGAGCTTTTAAGAATGTGGACCTGGTGCTCACATCTTAAGGGAAAGTTGCCTTCTTTGTAATATCTCCAACATGTCACACTCTAGCATGGATCTGAAAGTCAGAAGACAAGGGCCCAATACTTGACTCTGTCATTCACTGAGAAGGTGCTCCTCAGCAAGTTACTTACCCTGCCAGGATCTGGGCCTCAGTTTTCCCAATAAATCAATCAAGAAGAATGTATTCAGTGCCTACTATGTACTAGGGAAATTCCAAGTCCTGCAGATATAGACAAAAAGCAAACAGTCCTTGACATCAAAAAGCTGGCCAGAAAAAAAATGAAGGGATTGACCTATTTTTTTTTCAATCTGATAACTTTGGTCTTAGTTCAAGAGGGATCCTAATTTATTTTTATGTTTTATATGGTATCCAATATCATATGGGTGAGAGTATGAGAAGGGCTTAAGTTTCCTGGATCTACCATTGATTCAATTTCCAGTAAGATTCAACAGCAATGGTATCAAATAGAACTAAAATAAAAACAGAAACCACTCACCCATACATAAGGATCCCTGTGGGCTATGTATTGACTTAGAAAATCATATACGAACATTATCTATATTTTATTATCTTTATTTTATTATCCCAACCAATTACTTTCCTTGTCTTATTTGACCATTTGCTATTAAATTCATTGGAAAAGTTATCTATACCCAAAATGTGTACTCTTCACTAACAACTCTTTTCAACCTGCTACAATCTGGTACCCATCCCTACCATGCAACTGAAACTGATCTTTCAAAGGTCACTGGTGACCTACTTGTCAGTTCGGATTATCTTTTTTTCCAATTATCACCCTTGCAACATTTATCAATCAATGATTTCCTCATCTTTCTGAACAGTCTCTCTTTCCTTGATTTACAAAACATGCGATCTCCTGGTTCTCATATTCTACAAATAATTAGTCTTCTGTTTCTTTCCCTCATTCTTTACCCTCTTCCCAAATATTAAGTGTTCCCTCCTAACACATTAAAAGCGTCTTTCTTTCTCTAGTTCCTATGTAATAAATTTAAATAAAACCTAATATTGAAAGAACTAGAACATATTAAAATCAGAACAGGTTTTAGAGCCAGTCCTCTTTTTATACAGAATACAATAGGTGATAAGAAATTAAGTGACTTGCCTGAAGTTACACAGATAGTTAAATTGGGACTATTAGTAATAATAATGATGATGATGATATCTAACTTTCATGTTGAATTCTAAGGTTTGTACTTTAAGATGCTTATAAATATCTCATCTGACCTTCAAACAACCCTGTAAAGCAGGTACTATTATCATCATCCCTGCTTTACAGATGAAGAAAATAAGGTTGAAAGGTAAGTAACCTGCCCAAAGTGACATAAATAGTAATCTGGGGCAAGATTCAAACTCGTATCTTCCTAATTCCAAATCCAACTTTTATCCACTGCAATACTTTGCTAGAAAGGATGTGTCCAAACTTCCGGTCTTATAATCTTTACGTGATCCTGTGTTGCCTCTCTACTTGAAGGAAAGCCTTGTCTCTGTGTCCCATATGGCCACCTGCAAATAGAAGTGCTATCCTGCAGACAGCAAAGGAGCCCTTAGCAGTAGAGAGGTAGGGACAAAGAAGAGAGTGGGCTCCCAAGTACAAGCCTAGAAATAAGCATTGCAACAGATGGGGAATGAAAGAGCTTCGGAGCTCAGGAAGAAGGAGGTAAACTACTGGGCTGGGAGCTGAGAGTTGCAAACTCAGATTAAACCTGGGAAAATGTGGAGAGATTAGCAATTAAAACAGACAGAGGATTTGTTCAGCATCTTAAAGAAAAAATTCAGGCAATTCTAGACCCAGTCATTTGAAGTTGGTTCGGGACTGATAAAAGTGGAAGGAGGGAGGCTGGGAACAAATATCCATAGAAATTCATGGGCACTGCTTGCCAGTAGCAGAAAAGAAATGAAAGGTAATGAAAACTATATTTGGCATGGCCTGAGTGCATTACATGATTGGGAAGACTGGCAAATGGGACACAGGAAGATCAGATGGTAATTTGATGGCAGAGAAGGCAGAGGCTGGCCCATCACTCAAAAAAAAAATCCATGAGCACACCTCATGGAAGGAGCTGAGTACAGAAGATTACAGAATCTGTGCCCTTCCACACCAGAGGATGAGTTGGCCCCATATATAAGCCATCAGTGACCTCTCCACTAACTTTGACAATAAAAGGCTCTCCTATCTGCCCAGTGATTTACCATTTACAAAGTACTCTGATTTCTATTAGCTCATTTGAGCTTTTAAAAGCTTCTGGAGAGTATGAAACTGATTTTACAATTCATGTTTGCAAGGATTCCAGTGACATGATCATAGGAACACATAATTAGAGCTGAAAGAGATGTTAGAAATCACCTAATCCACCCCCTTCTTATTAATGTCCTAGAGGGTAAAGCAACTTGCCTAAAGTCACATGTAGTAAACAAGAGGTAGAATTTGAATCTGGGTTTTCTGGTTCAAGATTCAAAATGTTCTTGCTACTAACCAAACTTCTTCTCCATACCCAAAATCAAATAGTTAGTTAGTGGTACAGACGCCAAGAGAAAGTTTCCTTATTATCCATGTCTCCACTCTCTAACTTGAAATTAAGCCCCCAAGCTCTTCTCTGGCTTGAAGAGCCCTAGCTCCTATGTTCTCTCCAAGGCAACAAGCATTTATTAAATATTTGCTATGTGCCAACAATAGTATTCCTTTAGTGCCTGAGCTTCCTTATCCTAGAATAACCCTTTCTGCCATATTGGCCCCCTCTTCCCATTGGGGAATTCCTCATAGAACTCTCCATTTTGAGAAGGGCCCCAGACTGACCAACTTTCATTCCCCTCCTGATTTTCCCTTTGGCTTCCAGACTCTAAAACCACACTGGAGTCCACGTCACCTTCTTTTGGTTTCTTTTTGTGTGTTTTATTGGAATCAGAATCAGACCTGGGGTCTCAACAGTCTCTGACACATGAGCAGTGCAATGATAGAAAAGTCATTTAACTCCCTAATAAAAGCCCCCCAATAAAAAGGATTCTTCTAAAGATCATTGTGAAAACCAAATGAGAGAATATGCAAGAAAGCATATCCTTGGCAGCTTCTATGATTCTCAGTCTGGAAAATACAAGTGAATTGGCTAGAGAATAATGTCTGTAGGAGAGTGTTACAGAGATTGGAAGCATAGGCTGCTGACCACAGGATGCTCATTGATGGAAAAGATACAGACTTTAGATGAAATATCTCATCAAGTTTACAGTGTAGTATTATTTCTTAAGTCTCCCCAAGATACTGGCTACAAGTAGGATTCACTTGCTCTCTCAGTGATGTTCTGTGATTTTTATCAGTAATGGGAGCTCCCAGGGTAGATACTCCCTCTACCAATAAGGAATTCATTTATAACTTAGAATTTGGAGCAAGAAAGCTCCTCAGATGACATCTAGTCTAAATAGCCCATTTTATAGATGAGGAAAGTGAGACTTAGGGAGGGTTAAGTGATTTCCCCATAGGCAGTAAATATCAGAAGCAAGATCTGAACCAGATCCTCTGAAACCAGATAATGTTGTTTCAACTCCCTGGAAGCACTAAGTGGTTAAATGACTTGTGCATTGTTTAGATGTGCCAAAGATCAGGCTTGAGAGCCCAGGCTTTTGGGAGTCTCAATACTAGTTCTCTTTAGTCACTAAGCCAAGATACTTCAGGTTCTAAAGTCATTAACCACCTCAGTTTGCAGATGAGAAAACTGAAGCTCAGAAAGTGTCACACACAAGTCTAGTAAGTAGCTTGGAAAAGGATCTAATCAATAAATTAATCAATAAGCATTTCTTAAGGACCTACAATGCATCAGACAAAGTACTTGCTGCCAGGAATAAATAATAAACCAGTCACTGTCCTCAAGGAGATTACATTCAACACAGTTGGGGTTTAAATAGAATACTCTTTCCTCCAGGTCCTGTGGCTTCAGTTCTCCAACAGCCATGTTCTGTGCAAGTGATGAACATTAGAAAATCACCTGAAAAGAGGGATTTTCAATCCAGTAATTCTTCCTATTTCACCCCAATCCCATTAATTTCTTGCCTCACATTTCCTCTCTAACACAGACACTGTGAAGATAAAAAATTACTCTCCAGTCCCAGACCAGCTAGACCACAAGAAAAAAGTGAATGGGAGTAGTTTGGGGGTTGGATATGATTTTGTTTTGGGGAGTTTGGGGGCTGCTTTTTTTATAAGGAGAAACTTAGTAACCCTGCATTTCAAAGCCCAGCTTGTTCTATATGCCAATAAAAGGGATTAGCTTAGCTCAGAGCCCATCCTTTCTCATCCGACTTCACAAGGGAACAGGCTAAGCCCAGAAAAAAAAAAAGTTTCCTTCTGCTTCCAGGCTCTCATTATGAAGCAGCCTCCAGTGAAGAGCTCAGCCCTCAGGAGAGGAAAGAAGAGCCAAGGAGGATCTGCAGGGCAGACCCACACAGGAAAAAGTAGAAGAAGCCACCTTCTCCTCCCTCCCCTCCCCACCCAGCAGAGCCTGTGGCCCTCCCATATCAGGCCTGCCTTACTAGACATAATTTAACTGTTTCAAACATGGAGCAGGACAAAAGAAAAACATTCAATCACACAAAGACATTAGAAATCCTTCTCCTCAGGGGTGGTTTACATTTCCTAAGAAGACCCCCAAGGAGACCAAGTTTAACCTCCAAAGAATAAATGTTCTATTAATGGTAGAATTTATCTTGTGCTAAAGAGCCTAGCTTCTCCCCCAGGAAGCTTTCTCCTCCTTCCTTTCCCTTCCTCTCTTCCTCAAGGTAAGATCAATTCTGGACTCACTTTCCTTATCTGTAAAATGGGTTATTTAGACTAAATGTCATCTGAGAATCTTTCTAGTTCTAGATTCTAAATTATAGATGAATTCCTCATTAGTAGAGGGAGTATCTACCCTAGGAGCTCCCATTACTGATAAGATCATAGAATATCAGAGAGAGAGAGAGAACAAGTGAATTATACTTGTAGCCAGTTATCTTGGGGAAACTTAAGAAATACTACTAGACTGTAAACTTGATGAGGGCAAGGAGGTATTTCATCTAAAATCTAAATTTTATCTTTAATACCCTTTCCACTTTCTCATACATCACAAATGGGTTTTGGTTACTAATTAAACAATTCTCATTCAGAGTTGGGTAAAAATATAGATTTAGAAATGGAAGGGATCTTTGCTGTCATTTACTCCAATTTCCTCATTTTACACACAGGGAAACTGAGGTTCAGAGTGGTTAAAGTGAATTGCCCAAGGTCATACAGGCAGTTTGTTGGCAAAGGCAGGATTTGAATCCTGGTCATTTTATTCTAAATCCAGCACTCCATGATTCTCATCTATGTAACATCACTGGTGGATGTTAATGGTATTTTGACTAGAGATTCCCATATGTGTCTTTCTTGGTAACACTTTTGAGAAATAAATTACTCTAGGTTATTTAATACTTTATGGGTAACATTCTCTATTACTCATCTCCTTTTATCTCTAATATATGTGATTTAGTCGACTATCTTCCTATTATTCTAGTCCCAGATCTATTGAAAATGGTCTGTGCATCTAACTGTCATAATCCAAACAATAGATATTCTTTGTCCATGTGGTTTTTCCTGTGTGGATTACTAAGCTAATTTTATCTGAGTGGCCATGAATTTCACTAAGAAAACTTGATACAACCATGTTGTCCATAAAAAAATATTTGAAGAACTTCATCATCTAAAAGGTATTTTTCTTCTGTTCAAACTTTACCCAGTGCATCCTCTATAATAATAATAAAGTTTTTGAAAAGTTTCTATCTCCCTCAGTCAATAATCGACAGATTTTCAAATAGCTCCTCTGTGATTGTAGCTATCTAGGAATCAAGCTTATATTATTTTGATATATGCATAGGCAGGTACCTTGAAGTCAAACACAAAAAAAATAAACAAATGAAAAGCATGTATTCTGTGTGTCTTTCTGTCAATTATGTAATTGTGAAGATACGGTCTGTTAGAGAAGAATCATTTGTGAAATCCCACTTGTTACCATCTCATTTTTCATCGAGGAAACCTTGGCACATTCATAAAATATATTCATAAAATTTTGGTAGATATGAAAAAGGTATAAAATCTGTAGTCATTGATGTCATCTCAGATACCTTTTTTTAAGATAATACCATCCAGGAAAATTTTTTCCACCATTCCATTACTGTTATATTTTTTAGTTCCTTCTTTGACATATATTTAAATCAGTACCTTCAAAACTATATTCCCTCCAGTTAAAATTTCATTTGTGTATAACTGGTCCAGTCCCATTTGCTCTTCCTAATTTTATCTTTAATGCCCTTTCCACTTTCTCATATAGCATGCACATAGGGTGATGTTGTTAGTTCTATGTCACTGACAATGAGAATAGATTGCTATAGAAATGCAAGTAGATTTGTTTCAGTTTGGGCTCTATTTGCCAGTTTCATCTAAAAATTCTCTTTGGATGATTTGGCTTACTTGGATCCCATGCTAAATTTTCTCCATCCTTGTTTTTCTTCCATCATTTTTCAGTTTTAAAAGGTGATGTTTTTATTATAATCCCCTCCTTCTTGCTTTATAAATGAACACGTATTTCAAATTAGTGTTGTCCTTATGTTCCATATCCCAGCAACACTGGAGGACTGCAGCTCCTTGGAGTCATTTCTGGGACCTTCTTCTTGAATCAACAGCTTTTCATTAGTTAAACTCTGTCTTAAGAGAGGCTGATATTCAAAATCAATGTCCTTATTTTTACCCATTTCCAATTTCTCAGTATCATCAGCATATTTTATAGGTTGAATTGGTACTGTAATATTTGTATAAAGTGTCTTCTCATTTTTATCCTTTCTGCTAATTGATATTTACTTTGACCTTTATTTTAATCAGTTAATGGGATGAATGAACCCGTCATCAATACAATACAATAAGCATTTATTAAGTGTCTATAATGTGCTAGGTATTGTGCTAAGGGCTAAGGATACAATTAATAAAAAGAAAGAGAGTTCCTGCTCTCAACAAACTTATATTCTAAAGAGAGAAACAAAACACAAAAGGAGGCAGGAATTTGTACACAGAGAGAGGACTTTGGGGACTGAGTGTAGATCACAACATAGTATTTTCCCTTTTTGTTGTATTTTGCTTGCATTTCGTTTTCTTTCTCATTTTTTCCTTTTTAATCTGATTGTTCTTGTGCAGCATGATAATTGTATAAATATGTCTAGAAGAATAGCACATGTTTAACATATATTGGATTATATATAGGGGAAAATGAGGAAGAAAAACTTTGGAGCACAACGTTTTGCAAAGTTGAATGTTGAAAATTGCCTATGCATATGTTTTGAAAATAAAAAGCTTTAACAAAATAAATAAATAAAACCTAAAAAAATTGGAAGCAAGAAAACATAGAGGAAGAACAGGACTAAAGAGTACTCAGAGCAGGGGCATCTTGTTTCATAAAGTGAAGCTGAAACCAGGAAGGGCAGAAGCAAAGGAGAGTGATCTGGGTTGTAATTTCTACCTCTATAAAGGAAGACTTTGAGAGGAGTTTGGCACACTACCATCCAATACTCCAAACAGAGGGTAAAGGAAATGGTCATAATCAACAGTCATTTCCTGTCCATCTAGAAACAGTTGAGTTCATTTTTGTGATATTTTTCAGTATTTCATATGTCTGATACCTTTTGACTCAGACTCTGTGTACCCTCTTCTTGAACAAAGTATTCAAAAGGTCATGAGATTTTTGAATAGCCTATAAATCTTTGATCTCTTCCATTTATTATTCCTGAACCATGCTTTCTTTTTAAAAATATTTTATTTTTCCAAATGCATGTAAAGATAGTTTCCACATTCATTTTTGTCAGATTTTGTGTTCCAAATTTTTTCCCCTATTTCCCTTCCCTCCCTCCTTCTCAAGACAGCAAGCAATCTGATACAAGTTGTTCATGTACAATACTTTTTAACCTATTTCCATATTGGTCATCTTGTGCAAGAAAAATCAGATCAGAAGGGAAAAAAAACACAAGAAAGAAAAAGCAAATAAAAAAAAAACCAAAAAAAAGGTGGAAAATGCTATGCTTCAATCCATATTCAGTCTCCATAGTTCTCCCTCTGGAAACACTTTCCATCCCAAGTCTATTGGAATTGTCTTGGATCACCTTGTTGCTGAAAAGATTTAAGTGTATCATAGTTGATCATCACATAATCTTTTTTGTTACTGGGTACAATCTGAACCACATTTTCTATATATTTTTGCATTCTCCTCTGTACATACCTTTCACTGAAGTTTAGCAAGTTATATGTTGACTTGATATGCAGAATTTTGTCAAAATCTGCATAATTTTTAAAAATTTCATCTGCAAGAGGAGGTTGGAACAGCAGGATTTTATGATCCCATCTAGCTCTTAATCAATGATCCTTTGTTGATGTATTAGTTGAAATTATCTGCCTGGTAGTCTTTTGGCTTCTGTTCATCATAAGAATTATAAGAGAAACTAGCACAGCAACAACATGAAAATTTTCTCTCAATACATTTGAGGCATAATGAAACCAATTTTCTCTTCAAAGAAAATTAGCATACCATGCTTACATTAAAATTCAATTTCTTTGTGTCTTTTGATTTCAGTTACAGTAAGAATGTCAATACTGAAGTGCATCAGTTTATTCAGGAATATTTGTCATTATCTCCCCTGTTAGAATGTAAGCTCCTTGAGGGAAAGAACTATTTCATTTGTTTATCTTGCCCTGGTGGCTGGCACAGCAATTGGCATATAATCCATTATTAGTAAATGTTTATTGCTTGGTCAATTATATAATGATCACATTTTTCATCAAGGAAACCCTTGGTATATGCATAAAACAGTCTCATATACTTACTAGCTGTGTGATCCTGGGCAAGTCACTTAACCTTATTTGCCTCAGTTTCCTCATCTGTAAAATTAGCTGGAGAAGGAAGTGGCAAACCTGTCCAGTATTTTTGCCAAGAAAACCCCAAATGGGGTTATGAAGAGTCAGATACAACTGAACAAGACATGGCTTTTTTGATATTTACAGCAGGCTTTCCTTATAGCAACTCTATGAGACAAATAGAGCAAGTATTACTATTTTATAAAAGAATGAAAAATTCAAAGAGATTAAGTGATTTGTCCATGGTCATTCAGCTAATGACCTACTGAAGGGACCAACCCCTTCATTTTACAGATGAAAATACCAAAAAGTTAAATGATTTGGCTCAAATTATGAACTTAGTGGAGAAAAGAAGGAAGTGATAAACTTCCCATTCTCCCTATCCTGCTCTTCTGGAAATCTTAGGGTCTATTCTAAGAGTTGTTGTTTTTTTTAAATTTTGTGCTATAGGAGAGAACCACACAGCCTGACCCTATCAGTGAACCAATTAACAAACATTCATGAAGCACCTACTATGTGCCAGGCACTGCGCTAGGTACTAGGTACACAAAAATAAAAAAAGAGACTCCATCTCTCCTCTCAGAGTAATTGATTTCTAACTCTTTCCTGCTGTTGATGAGAACCTGGGTGTCTTTGTGCATTATGCAATATGTAAGGACCATCATCTTCATTTTGCAAATAAGAAAACTGGAAAAATTCATATACCTTATCCAAGATCAGACAACTGTTAAATGGTAGAAAAAAATATCTCTCTGCCCTCTCTCAGTGCAAGAGTCCACAGATTCTACAGCCCTCCCTCCGGTCAGCCAGTTCCTTCCAGAATCTCCATCGTAGATTCTGGCCCAGACCAGTCTCCTGGGATTCATGCCTTCATGCCTCTCTCCTGCTTCTCCAAATTTTATTCTCCACCATCCTCCAGGTAGCATCTCCACACACACACACACACACACAC
>JAJPUD010001431.1:250150-265239 GCA_023553655.1 Myrmecobius fasciatus | reverse complement strand
AGAAAGAAAGAAAGAAAGAAAGAAAGAAAGAAAGAAAGAAAGAAAGAGAAAGAAAGAAAGAAAGAGAAAGAAAGAAAGAAAACTGATCTTGAAGAGAGATCAGGGTCAGGACCCTGGAGAGCTCTAAGTGGTTACTGATGAAAACTGTCATGTCTAATGCTATCTCCTCCCTGGTCAAGAGTAGGCTAAAAGTGTTCTACAATACTGTTCCAAAGTTATTGCTTCTCTTCCATGAAGTAAGACCTCAGAAGGGCTAGGGTTTCATGTGCTTACCAAAATGAACCTGGATCCAGGAATCACAATATTTCATAGGATTTTTACATCAAGGGGTTAGGGTTGAGATCATCCAGTCTTAGAGTTATTAATCTGTCATCTATGAACACTCACATATCTGTGGGTAGAATTCAGGAAATCTACCCAAAGATTAATAGGTAGATTTCATAAAATCCATTATTTTGTATAAAATTATATTTTTACTTATAGCTAACTGAAATTTAATCTTCTCTGATTATTTAAATATTCTGAAAAGAGGATCCATTGGCCTCATCAGAGATCCATGACACAAAAGGGCTAAAATATCCTGATCTGACCTAGAATTAGAGGATTTAGGGTTGTAACAGACCTTAAAATGCATTTAGTCAAAACTCCATATTTTACAGATTAAAAAAAATCCCAAGGAGCATAATTGACTTGCTCGACTTTATACAACAAATTAGTAGTAAAAAGTAGGACTTCATATATGAGATGATAAAATATTGACAAGAAAGTTAGTCTACCACCAGAACCGGAGCCCATAATCTGAACTATGCTGTGTCTGACTCTCCATCACAGGTTTTGTCTGTTCTTATTCTCTGGATCCTGCTTACCAGACACCCTAACCAACTGCTCCCAAATTCTGTGACTGTATCATCCATGACTTGATTCCTTGGTTTCAGTTCCTGTTTCTCTCCTTCCTGATATCTCTTATCAAATACCAGAATTGCCCCCTCCAGCTGGGGTCAGATTTCCAGCTAATGCAAGACTCTCAGAAAGGCCTCAACTTAAGAAGCAGAACAGCTTTAAGCTCACACTGGGCCCAATACATACTTTGACATCTCTGCTTCATGCATAAATCACAATGTATAAATAAAACTCAAAATGTTTGATAAATGGAACTTCCCAATAAATTGATGAACTTAAAAGACACTGAGATGCTGCTTGGCATTTGATGAGTTTTTAAAGAAAATATACTTTGTTGGGGATTTTCAATTGTATATGTATGTATACACATGTTCATATATCTATATATCTATGTGTATGTGTGTATGTGGCTTGGATAGACCCATTAAAACCTAGCTGAGAGAACAAACGATAAAGCCTAATTAAGTTGCAGTGACTATATGACTTGTATGTACATATATGGTATATGTACATCTCTGAGAAGGGATTTCACAGATCAGGGCTCTTCCCAAAAGGAATTCAATGGCTTAGGCCCTTGGAAAATAAATTTCTTATTCTTAGGAGAAGAACCACCCCTTTTGGCTGACCTTTATAAGGAGTCTTCCTCAAGAAATGTCATTGTGGGTTTTTTTTCCTTTCCTCCTTTCAGAGAGATCTTGAGTGCTACAGGTTGGAGGATGGGAGATTGAAGAGGTCTACAATGTACTCCGTTAAAGGTAATGAATATATTTAGCAGGTCCATTACCATAGAGCAATATAATGGGTTCTATCACCTATTTGGATAAATCATTTATCCTTGTTGGGGCTCAGTTTCCCTAAATGTAAAATGATGGAATAAGACTAGAGTTGGTCTTGGAGTTGTCTTCCATTTCTAAATTTGTGATATCATGGCTTGTGATCATATGCATAATATTTCCCTTTTTGAAAAAAAGGAGAGTAATATAATATCAAACCACTGGGTAACCCAATATTAAATGAACTGGGCATATAGCCTTGCTTATTCAGAAAGCATTCATGGTTTTCAAAAGGAAAAACTAATCCCACCAAGCTCCTTTAAATACTAACTGTGCTACAGCTCTTTCATTTAGACTCAACAAAAAAATCAGCCTCCTGAAGTAGGGACTTGACTCACTTTTTGATGGGGCTCTTGACTGCTGTCCCTTGAGAGCCAGAGCCTACAGTGTGATACCAGCATCTACCCAAGAGAGGAAAAGAAACACATAGTTGAGAAAGGTTTAATTCCCAGATAAAGACTGTAACAATCCAGAAAAGCCTCAAAGACACAGAAATTCTTCTCCTCAAACACAGTATTTTCAAAGGGTTGTTTCAAAATAAGTCTGTCTCTCTTCCTCCTTTTGTCCATCTATCTCTTTCCTTCTATCTTTATTCATCCCTCTCCCTCCATCTCTTACTATCTATCTATCTGTCTGTTCCTCTTACACACACACACACACACACACACACACACACACACACACACACACATTCTTTTCTCAAGAAATGTACAGTCCCAAAATGGAAAAATGGAATTTTTGCAGTCTTCAAGTGGCAATGAAACAGACTAGAAATTAATCCCTAGCTTAAAAAGAGAGAGAAACCAGCCAAAAGAGTCTTAGCAGAGATTAGGAGTTAAAAATCAACCAATCAGTGAACAAATGGTGATGAAGTGCCAGCTGAAGGTCAGCTTCTATATTGGTACTAAGAGTATACAAAAAGCCAGCAAAGTCTGGTCCCTTTTCCCCTGGGAATTTGAGGCAACAAGAGCTATCATCAAAAAAGCTAATGAGCAATGCAAGCAAGGTTGCATATATGCTAAAAACCAATTGATTGATAATATATGGTTATCTTAGAGATCCTAAAAGGGTTAAGATGGCCATAAAGAAGAAGTATTATTTGGTTAAGACCTTGAAGGATGGGAGAGGAGGAGAAAGGGGGCTTGGTAGGGAGACATTCTGGTAGGGCACTAAAGTAGCCAAAGGTTCAAAAACATTATAGTGACTATTTCCACTTGAGAGAAAATGGAATCTAATGTATAGGCATTTGGTTTTTATTGACCTGGAGAACAGATACTCTGAATTCTCTAATTTTAATTTTGCTCAAGTGAAGAGCATTTTGAAAGTAATTCTTCACTAAATCCCTCTTTCAGCTTGTTTGGATCCAGAATGATAATTCTGGATCAGAAGGAGGTGAAAAGGGCTTTTACAGCTGGACATTAACTTGGAAGAGAAGGAAAGATGCTTCTTTCCCAACTACCATACTCATGTCCTGGTCCAGGGTCTCAGATAGTATACAATGCAACCATTACCAGTCTTCATATCCAGGATCTCATCACTGTAACGTGCCATAGCAGTACCTTCCACTATACAACCCCAGAAGACTTGAGTTCAAATCCTGCCTCAGACATTTATTAACTATGAAGTGTTTTTCAACAACAAGCATTTATACTGTGTATAAGATTCTCCACTAGCTTTGGGTGAGATACAAATGTCAAAAAAACATAAATCTTTATCTTCATGGAGTTAACAATTATTAGGAATATAGTTACAGCAAATGGAGAAGTTCTGAATGCTGTGTATAAGTTCACTTACCTTGGCAGTTTACTTTTCAGAGATGATCACATTAATAATGAGATTGATACACATATTGCCAGAGCTAGCTCAGTGTTTGGGAGGCTCCAAAGGAAAGTGTGGGAGAGAGGTAAAGTATTAGTCTGACTACCAAACTGAAGGTTTACAGGGCTGTTGTGCTGACCTTATTGTTGTATTCCTGTGAAACTTGGACAGTAGATCAGAGCCAGTCGGTTATTTTTCAGTCATGTGTCACTATTTGTGAACCTATTTAGAGTTTTCTTGACAGATTTACTGGAAAAGTTTTCCATTTTCCTCTTCAGCTCCTTTTACAGATGAGGAAACTGAGATTAAATGATTTGCCCAGGATCACACAGCTACTAAGTATCTGAGGCTAGATTTGAATTCAGGAAAATGTCTTCCTGTCTCCAGGCCCAACACTTTATTCACTTTGCCATCTAGCTGCCTCTCTGTCTATAATAAGTACTTAATAAATGTCATTCCATTCATTTGAAAAAGCTACATGACTCGCCCAGGATCAAACAGCTTGTTTCAAAGACAAAATTAAAACTCTGATTTCTCAACTCTATGTCCTGATCACTTTCTAAGACCAGATCTAGCAAGACAAAGCTAAGAGAATTAGATCTTACAATCTGTACGTTTTCCAGTTAAGAAGGTAACATAAAAATGTTGGTTTAGGCCTTTGTACTCTTTTTACCCCAGGGAATAAAGGGGCCTTTGCCAGGATTAAGTCTCATCTCCCTAGGGGACTTCCCTCTCTGGTATAAGTTCACCTGCAATTCATTCATACCTTCCTTTCTCATGCCTTTTTTACTCCTTCCTACTCCTGAGCTTTTTAGTCATGTTGTTCCCTCCATCTAAAATGCCCCTCCTTCCTCCTTTCCAAATCTTCCTCATTCTTCATGACCCATCTTGGTCTCCATGTCTTCCCTGTAAGACTTTAGTCCCTAAAGAGATGAGGATCCCACAACTGGGAGTTTATCTCCACTGGTTCTTCCTGTTGTTGTTTGTCCTTCGTTCTCAAAGACAACCCTAACATCAGAGAAGTGATATCATGGCATGCAAGTGAACTGGATTTAAGTGAGAGAAGACTGTACAAAATCACCTACCTCACTTTTCCCTCCAGAGCCATCTGGGTCTAGTGGCCAGATATAGATCAGGATGACTGGAGATGGCCATGGATGAAATGGGAGACCTTGCCCCTTTTAAGCTAAGGTCTTCAACAGGTGTCACTTTGAGACAATGCCCATTCAATGATGAAGGCTAAGTAAGAAATGAGACAGAAAATGGCTTCTTTTACCTAGTTTTAAAAAAAGGAATCAGTCTAGGAGGGGAAACCTCTCAGAGTCTGGTAAGAACATCACAATCAGGCCCAAAACTAAAACCAAGTGGAGTTGGCCTAGGACCTTTTGTTGGCCAATCAGTGAAGGCCAGAGTGGTTTCCCTGAAAACCCTTATGAATAATATGCACAGTGTATATATAATAATTGTCATTATTAGGTGGGAAGTGGACAAAGAAAAGGAGAAACCCAGAATATATTTACCCCCAAGAAATAAGAATGCTGACCTTTCTTATGGTTGGCACATAAAAGTCAGAGAGCTTAGACACACAGAGAGCATTCTTTAAGGCTATAACTGATCTCGGTGAGCTTTTATTCATGTTTTCTCAAATGTATCCAAGCCACATGCTGGAATAAAAAGCTGAAAGGGGCAAAGAAACAACTTGGGCATAGGGTTGAGTCAGTATTGAAATCCAACCTGTTCTCTAGCTCCCCTCCAAGGTGTGCTCTTCATCCTACTGAGCAAAAAATGCCTCTGCACCAAACAGTAGCACATACCCATTAGATAGGATCTCAAAAAAGAGGCAAGAAGCAGAGATTAGCACGGCAGGGGGGTTGGATGCTGGCTGCCTACATAAACAACTCCATCAGAACACAGAATCAAAAGCTGTTCATACCTGGAAGTTAAATTAGAGAATTTATTGGAGCCTCTTACTGTTCAGAGGAGGAAAAGATGAGACTCAGAGAGGAAAAGGGGGAAAGCTGCCCAGTCTGTGGGAGACATCATCATGCAGCAGATAGAGTGCTGGACTGCAGAGACTCAAGTTCAAATCTGACCCCCAAACACTTATTAGATGGGTAATCATGAGTAAATCATTAAACTTCTCAGAGCCTCATTCATGTCTTCTGCAAATCATTGTGTTTGTACTACCTAGCTCATAGCATGGTTAAGATGAGAGCAGTATATAAGTTGAAAACTGAACTGCTTTTTTTCTCTTTTTTTATTCTTTCCTATAGGAGTAACTTTCTCTATAAAGAAAAAGGAAAAGGAATATATCTGGAAATGAAAGAGATGTAAAAATAATATATCAATAATAATTTTAAAGAAAAACTAAGGAATGCAAAAGAAATATGTTATCAAGCAATTGTTGTTCAATTGTTTTTAGTCATTTTCAACTCTGTGACCCCATTTGGGGTTTTCCTGACAAAGATACTGCAATGGTTTGCCATTTCCTTCTCCAGCTCACTTTATGGATGAGGAAACTGAGGAAAACATGTTTAAGTGACTTGCCCAGGATCAAGCAGTTAGTATCTGAGGCTGGATTTTGAACTCATGAAGATGAGTCTTCTGATTCCAAGTCCAGTGCTCTATCCACTGTGCTATCTAGTGACCCAGCTATTTATTAGGTGTGTATTATTTGCAAGGGGATAACTATAAAAATAAAAACAAAGCAAGCCCAGTTCTGGGAGCTTATCTTCACAGAAAACATTATAAACCCAGGTAAATGGATACAAAATAAAGGCAAGGTAACAGTGGGAAGAGAGCAGCACAGTTAGGTGAATCAGAAAAGTCGATTCCTTTGGAGGGAGGACTCAAACTGATCTCTAAAGGAGATGAGAAAACCAGAATCTTGGAAGCAAAGATGAGGAGAGAGGGCACTGCAGACTGGTGGGGCAGCTCCAGGGATAACTGGAATGGATGTTGGAAAGAATAGTCCCCTGGGACTCAAGTTCTGTCTAGACTTGCCTTATTGCATGGATGAACTTGAAAAAGTCACTTTTCCTAGTCTTATCTTTTCTTCCTCTGAACAATAAGATGTTCAATAAATGATTCAGTTAAAAACAAAGAAATCCTTCACCCACAACTCAGTCAAAAGAAAAAGTAATGAAATTAATGTCATATTCACCTTAACTGGGAATTTTCCACTATAATAGACATTATCCAGTCCACCAAAGGATAATTTTGGATATTAGCTTATTTTTGGACATTAGCCAGTTGCTGAACATTCTCTGGGACAGAGATCACTGGTCGCCTCTCTATGCCCTTTACTAACAGACACCAAAGGGAAAGACAAAGTGAATGAGGCTGACCTGGAACAGCTCAGCAGAGTCAAGTACCAAGTATTCCTGTTCTCATCAACCACATGCCTTAGAGCTGGTGTGCACAGACATGATACCAGGATACCAGTGGAGGCCAAACAGCTGGGTATTTCATTAAAATGGAATCACAGGTCACACAGAAATGAGTGAGGACATACAAAAGCCTCATTCATGGTTTAAAGCATATTCCTCTTACAAGCATCTGTAGCAGATTTACCCACATGCCTCTAATTTCGGAAACCAGACAAACTTCACTTATTTATCATTCAAATTTCTAAATCTCCCAGTATTGCCCTGACATGCTAACTATTGTTCTCTCCAAGGTGAACCCAGACAGAAGGTTGGAGTGGGGAAACTACCTACATGATACCAGAGGCTTAGAGTAACCCAGGAGAAGTGGCCAGGCTTTCCAATATTTTCCAGAAGAAAACTTTCCTACAGAGGAGAGGAAACAAGGCATATGAGAAAGTGTTGGTCTCCAAACTGGGAAGACCTTGGGATAAGTCCCAGCTCTACCACATAATAACTGTGTGAACAAGGACAAGTCACTTAACTTCTTACTATCCTGAGCAACTCTTTAAAGCTGTAAGTTGCAAAAGAAAAATTGCTCTGTATTGGTAGAGGGAGTTTCCCTCACTGGGAGTTCCCTATACCTATGAAATCAAAGGTCTGATCTCCCTCCTACACACATACACACACACACTCACACACTAAATGGATTGGCAGGGGGATTCAAGTAAAGAGAGTCATCTCTGAGGTGTTTCTGCTCTTCCTGCTCTTAAATGTTGGGCACAGTTATATCATAATTTCTTTAATGACTCCGCATCTGGCCAAGTGCTTCTGATTGTATACCAAAAGGGAGGGAAGGCCACAGACAGAGGATCTAGAGGCCAATGTGAACCTATCCCAAATAGATCTTTCACCATCTCACCCCCCTACTGGAAGTAAAGACTGGGGATATTGTAAAATGAGATAATCTTCTGTTTTCCTCCTTTTTTTTCTTCCCCCTCAGTTTTACACAAAGGTGCCTCATAAATATCTGTTGACTGTAGGATGAATGATGAATGAGCTGTGAATCCCTCTTGCCCATTAGGAGACACAGATCAAATGCTTACAAGCCAATCAGTGCTTGAGGTCAGGTGTGACCGGCTGCTTTTCAGGCTGGCTGCTTTTAAAGAGAACCAGGAGCCTTGAAAAAGATACATTATTTTATTATTATCATGTATTCAAGGAAAAGGAGCTCCAGTGGAAGGGGTGGAAGGCAGCTTAATAACTGCCTCCAGCAAAGGGCACTTGTGGTTTCGACTTCCTAGAACAAGGTCAGGCCTTCAGGCCATGCTCTACTCACCCTAATCCAACATTAGTAGCCCACCCATTCCTGAAGCAACATGGTGAGATAGTGGCGATAAACATTTTCTTTTCCCTCACTTGCACCCCCAATCTCCAAATCTGGGGTGCTCCTCTGTTATACATTCTGGAGGCAATTAATTTATATGGCATTAGATAGATTACACATGGTTAAACAGGAAGAAATTGGACCATGCCAACCTGAACTGCTCAGACTGACAGTTACCTATGGTACCCAGGAGCATCCCCAATCTCCTGAGAAATGGAGAAACATCATAGGAGTTCAAACCTGGAAGGTATTATCAGGGTAATTCTTAGTTTAAACTGTGTTGGGCGTTTTTTAAGGATTGGCCACTAATCTATTTCTACTACATTCTCCAGATCTTTGTTTCTTTTCAAACAAAGATTTATCAAAATGATTGTCTACACAGAAAAAGGAGTACCCAGTATGATTTGGGGGGCTACAAGCTCCCCAAGTATCTACCAATTTTGAAGTCTCTGATTTTACCCAATCATTTCATTTCATGAACAAGAAAACTGAAGCCCAGAAAGGGACCAAGTTGGAGTGAGGTTACACTGTGAGCTAATGATAGAAGCTGGATTAAGACTCAGGCCAGTGCACTGTTACACTTGGTTTACCTTTGATACTCCCACCATGCCATATCCTTTCATCATATATTTTGTCTTTTGTTCCTTCCCCAATCTTCCTACCATCCCCCATGGTTTCTCTCTATGCTTTTATTTTAAGAACACCTTCATGGAGGTAAAAAAAAAAAATCACATTATTTTATGGACATTAAAATTATTTTAACTGAGGCATATCCTAGTTCAGTGATCCTCACTTTTAGTCTTTCTCTCTCCCCTTTTGATTTATTTGTCTCCCCCTCCCTTTCTTTTTACTCCTTCTTTCTCAGTCCCTCTACATCTTTTCCAACTCCCCCTTTCTTTCACTATCTACTCTATTCCTTCACTTCAAACTGCTATTTTATTTTTCAGAGAAGCCTTTCAGTATTGGAGGTATAAATTAACTTTCATACCTTTGCTCTGATCAGATACATTTTTAATATGTGTATCCTTTGATGTAAATGTCCTAGTCACCCACATGTGGATGCCCCATGCACACAATATCAATTCTTCCCACTGTGCACATATGTATTTATGAGAGAATCAATTCAAGGTTTATGACTGGAATGTTACACTATTATTTCCTTTAAACTGCTGTTGTACTTAAATACCTTTAGCATAAATCAAATGTATCATCAGGCTGGCCAGTAAATACAAACTCCATCCATAAACCATCCAAATATGGTTTAGAGAGGAACCTGGTCAACAACATACTTAGGTCCTGATATATAACTATCTAGGAGCCCAAAAGGTGTAATTCCAAGAATATCACGTATCTGATTCTAAGAATATCAGAATATCATGTAAGTTTTACTCTGCATTTTCATCCTTCTCTCCTCCTCATCCCTCTATTTCTGAGAGTTTCTCAACTCTCTTCCTCCTTCCTGGCCTCCTTCTCTGCTCTCTAAACCCACGGGTGACTCACCCTGATTCTAACTTCAAAGTTTTAAGGCCATGATAAAACCTCGCTAATTCACTCTAATTGAGAAGGAAATTGATGATGGATGACATGCTAATAAAGCATCTTTAAAACAATGCAGTTTCTTACTCTCAAGTACCTATAGAATATCATTGCTGACTATATTGGGGGAGGGGAAGATTGCAAGACTGGGCCATATATCTTAAAAAATCTCATAAGTGCTTTAAAAATAGATAAGGAACCATTTATAATTTGCACATTCATTGTTAAAATGCAAATGATGCCTCTGAAAACCTGTTTTAAAGTAGGCTTGTTAAACTATCAATCTGCTTAGCAACTTTTTTTTATAAGAAAAAATCCCATTACTAGAGTTCTGAATAACAAGGCTATTTCCCCATCTCTGAAAATGGCTCATAATCTCATTAATTTGATTACCACAAATCTTAAATTAAAAAATGATTTCTCTGGACCTGTTAAGTCAATACCCATTTTTAAAAATTACCTAATGGTGTGCTGTTTACATTAAATGAGGCAATAGAAGAATTGAGCTGAGAGGAACTATAGATAAGTTCTTTGACATTCTAGGTTCCATCATCAAGGATCAATCTCATTCTCTCGACTTCAAACATCTCCATTTCTGCCTGTTACTTCCCACTCTCCCAAAAACCCAAAATCTGAAGTCCCCAAATTCACAAAACTCAAGAGGAAGACAAGGAGGAAAAAAAATTAGTATGAACCATGGTCTTTTCCTATCCCTACGTGATGCAAAGTCCTTTTCTTTTTTTGTAATTCATTAGTTTACTGCCCAGAGACTAGCCTAAGCTATATTTCACTTCTGGATCTGCCCACTAAGAATGGGATTTCTTTTTTTTTTTTTTTTAAGATTTTTACTTTCAAAACATTTGCATGGATAATTTTTCAACACTGACCCTTGCAAAACCTTGTGTTCCAAATCCCCCCCCCTTCCTCCCAACCGCTCTACTAGATGGCAAGTACATTTTAAACATGTGCAATTCTTAAGAATAGGATTTCTACCCTCAAAATCTTGCCACTCAACTCCTTGGAACCAAGCATGGGCTTTTCCATTTAAATCACCTCCTAGGGAAAGAGACCCACATGTGCAAAAATGTTTGTGGCAGCCCTTTTTGTAGTGGCAAGAAACTGGAAACTGAATGGATGCCCATCAATTGGAGAATGGCTGAAGAAATTATGGTATATGAATGTCATAGATTTCAGAGAGGCCTGGAGAGACTTGCATGAACTGATGCTCAGTGAAATGAGCAGAACCAGGAAATCATTATACACGGCACAAGATTACATCAATATCAATCAATTCTGATGGACATGGCTCTCTTCAAAAATGAGATGATTCAAACCAGTTCCAATTATTCATTAATGAAGAAAGCCATCTATACCCAGAGAGAGGTCTGTGGGAACTGAGTGTGGTTCACAACATAGCATTTTCACTCTTTTTGTTGTTGTTTATTGCATTTTATTTTGCTTCTCTTTTTTTCTTGTGTGGCACAATAATTGTATAAATATGTACACATATATTGGATTTAACATATATTTCTACCATGTTTAACATATATTAGAGTACTTACCATCTGGGGAGGGCATGGGGAAAGAAGGGGGGAATTGGAACACAGGGTTTTGCAAGTGCTAATGTTGAAGAATTATCCCAGCATATGTTTTGAAAAATACAAAGCTTTAATTAAAAAAATTAATCACCTCCTAATGGGGCGGGTTTCTCTCTACATTATGCCAAGGGTCAGGAACCACCACAGTAACTCTTTTTATCATGCTCACACCTAATTGCAGTAGCCTTGGAGTAAGGAGGGGAGGGGAAGTGTCACCCTACAATGTTCACAGCTACTGCCCTCCCACCCTGAAGGTTTCAGTTCATCTGGCTAACTTTATACAATAATAGTTGTTTTAGAATCCTCCTTGTAATTGTCAACTCAAATGTTTTATAAGTTGTAGCTTCACTGAGAGATTTCATTTTTGTGTATTTCTGGACTCCTGACTATTGACCTACTTCCAACCTAAAACTCTAGCTTACTCCCTGACTCTTGGGGTCCCAGTTTACTGTCTTATCATCACCAAACACAGATCCAGTGCTGATAAAATATGAGATTTTAGCCCATCATTCTCATATGAAGGAATCATCAGTAGAAGGGCCCTTAGAAGCTAAGCTCCAGAGCCCTAGTCCAAGCTTGTATATGTTCTCCTGATTCAATAATTACCCCAAATTTTGAAGTAGGAAAATATTTCATACAATCACAGACTGTTATAACTTCAGCTCATATAGTCCAACTGCTGCATTTATCTGCTGGGGAAAACCAAAGCCTAAAAAGAAGTACCTTGTCCAAGGTCATACAGCTAATGAAAGGCAGAAGTTGGATTTTGCCTCCTGGGTGATCTTTTGCTAATTCCTGCCAGACCTTTAAATAAAAAGCAGAATGATTAAGTTTCTCTTTGGGTAACTTGTCACAGTTAGCTCAGAAATGTATCTCCAGGGCCCTGAAATCCTTAATAAAAATTTCAGGAAGCCTGACAGCTTTTGAGGGAGCAGGTGAAGCTTGAGGGAAAGAGGTGATTCTACCTTATGAGAAAACCCCAAGCATCAATTGCTTGGGATGTCACCAGGCAGCCCCTTGCCTTGCAAGGCTCATCTTCTGTAGCAGACCTCCACAGGAACCAGTGCCAGAAAGATGAAGAAGGAATATCTCCCTTCATCTTAGCATTCCTAGGCAGCATATTCATTCTCTCTTTCACTGAGGAAAATTCCAAGAACCTATCTGCTGGCTTCTCTCTCCCAGTATCCCATGGGAGGATAAAAACCTAGGGTTAAAGTTGACCCCACTTTCTTTGTTTTTACTATAAAATAGACTCATCTACATTTCAAATCCTGGGGCCTTATCTTAGGGAGCTGAAGCTGCCTTACCTCTTATTAGATAATTCTTGAAATTGGCTTGAGTCTAGGGCTGGGAGGATAGCTATCTATCAAGAGAGAAGGGTTTCTTAGACCATTTAAAAAACATTTATTTAGCTATTGGGGAAAATATAAGTAGAACAAAAAGTAAGATAAAAGGAGGGGCTTGAAATCAAGAATATTTGGGTTCAAGTTCTGCCTCTGAAACATAAGTAGGATATTCTAGAGCAAGTTTTTTAATCCTTCAGTGCCCCAGGTAAGTATATGTTACAGAAGAGTTGCCTATCTGCCATCTTGAAGGGAATTTCCATATTGAGAGTTTCCTACAGTAATGAAATCAGAGATTCAGACAAAAACAACTATAAGTCCCTTGAAGGACCATGTTCTTATGAGTATGAAATATACATATACACATATGTATGTATATATATATATGTGTGTGTGTGTACATATGCATATATACATGCATATATATATTTATGCACATGTGTGTATAGCATCTCAAAAACGTTTTGTGATACAATAATTATAAATGATTGGTACCATTAGCACCAAATTCAAGAGGGGAAAAGGAGAGAATATAGAATATAAGGCCTTCAAGAAGCTTAGAGTTTAGTAAAGGAAAAGTAAAGAATTAGAATACAAGTGAATAGAAAATGTTCCTTCCTTCATGAAGCCTGCCCTGCTTTTCCCCAAATTCCCCCTTTATGCTGTTTCTGAGAACTTTGATTCTCTCATTTGTCTCCATCCTACTTATTCTGCCTTGCATTATGCTTTTCTACACATCTCCTCCCATTTCCTTCACCACTATTATAGATTATAACCCCCTAGAAAGCAGAGGGTGTTGTTTTTCATCTTTTTATCCCAAGGACTTGACACAAAATGTTTTTAATTTTGTTGAATTGAATTGAAATAGAGATATGTGAAGCATTAGAGCAGGCATTATCCCATATCTGAAAGCTGTGCTTGGGCTTCAATAGCAGCTGCTCTGGTCTTCTGACTTGGGGTTGGGAAATCCCCAACTCCACCCCATAGCTCCCAGTTCCCATTTCAAAATCCCTCCTACAATTTCTATCAGTCCCACAGCCCCTAGTTTCCACATCATCCCCCAACCAGGAAAAGTTATATGGTGCCCTCTATCAGATGGAGGGTTACTATGCCCTGGAGTTGTTTTGATTCCCCAGAACTAACATTTTGCAATAGCTGCCCAGAGAACAAGCAGAAAATTTTAAGTCTGGGCCAAAAATGGCCACACCCACCAGACTGCTAGCCAACATGGAATCTAATTAACTTAAGTATTTATGGAGTCCATTTATGGAGTCCCCACTAGGTAGCATGGTGCAAAAAGAAAGCAAGCTGGATTGGGAATCCCAAGAAATTGGAATCCTGGCTTTATCATTAGATACTTTGTGACCTTGGGACAAATATCTCCCTTCTCTGAGCCTCCGTTTGCCTATCCCAGAAAATTTCAGAGGTTTGAGGGTCCTCAAACTCCCTTCTAATGCTTTCACCTAGCATAAGACTAGTGCGAATACACAGTAGGTATTCAGTTGATGTTTAGGATGGAAGAATTGCTTGGAAATGTTAGGTTCTTTGATAGTTTGGTAAAAAAAAAAAAAAAAAAAAAAAAAAAACCATCAGTCCAAGCCCTGGCTCAGTACGCACCCCTGATGGGACTACTATGGGTTTCCTAGTCACAAGGTAAAAACCACATCAGGCAAATTCCTTCCAAGGTCTCCCCTCTGAGGTGGGAAATAACATAAACCTTCATTAAATAAAATGCTACACTAACTCAAAGTGTGTATGAGCCAAAATCTAAGTGCCCATCTACAAAATTACAATAAACATGTACTCAGATCTAATGTTTGAACTTGGAAGGAACTTAAATAAGGCAAGAACTGTCTCATTTTTGTCTTCGGATTCCCCGGTGAGGTCCCTTGAACAGAGTAGAGCCTTAAGAGATACTAGCCAAGCTGAATTTAATTGAATTATATCATTCTATCCTAATCCCTCATTTGACAAAGGCAGAAACTGAGACCCAGAAGGTCATCACAAGGTCACACTGCCTTAGTGATAGAACCAGGTCCTTGTTCCCAAACAATTTCCACCTCCCCCGCCGACAAAACCAGTTGAAACATAAGCAGCTTCAACCTCCTTTCCCCCACTTTTTTTGGGGGGGTGTTATTCTTACCAAGCAGCCCCCTTCCCAGGTGGGTGTAATAATCAGCCACATCTCCACTTACCCTGCACAGCAGAGCTTATCCACATCCTTGGCCGCAGAAGCCTCTCTCTCTCTCTCTCCCTCTCTCTCTCTCTCTCTCTCTCTCTCTCTCTCTCTCTCTCTCTCTCTCTCTCTC
>JAJPUD010001431.1:221117-250140 GCA_023553655.1 Myrmecobius fasciatus | reverse complement strand
CTCTCTCTCTCTCTCTCTCTCTCTCTCTCTCTCTCTCTCTCTCTCTCAGTCTCTCTCTCTCAGTCTCTCTCTCTCTCTCTCTCTCTTTTTCTCTCTCTCCCCCTCCTTCCCTCCTTCCCTTCCTCTCTCTCTCTCTCTCTCCCTCTCTTCTCCCCACCTCAGCTCCACAGACAGACCAGGGACTTGAATGAGTGAAGGAGAAAATGCAGCCCTCCTAATTCCCTGTGAGGCTGATGGGAATCTGCCGCCGCAGCCGCCTCCGCTGAGGACTGCAGCATTGGCAGAAATGCGAGCGCAAAGGTTCTCAGCATCAATAATTCTTGCTACTACAAGTCTCTTCGGGGCTCCAAAAGAAAAAAAAAAGTATAGAATCCGTCCAAGTATGTAACACACTCAGAAATGTCTTCCCCTGATGAAGGCCAAACCAAAAGCCATCCCTGGAAAATGAAAATGTTCTGTACCTTGTAGGGTTGGTGTTCTGGTTCAGTGAGGGTTTCTGGAGAAGTGAAGGTTAACCCCTTAAAGGACTAAACCTTTTAGATTTAATTTACAATGCTTCGCACATTGCAAGAATCTAAATAGTGGGGTTTTTTTTCTTTCATTCATTCATTCATTCATTCATTCATTTTAACCATTTTTATTGGAAACCTTCCTAAAATGAAGATCACCTCTTCTCCCTTAGTACAGAGAACACACTGACAGACACTAGCTAAGTTAGCCCAGGCAAGTCACTTCACTTCTAAAGGATCCTGGTTTCCTCCTTTGTTAAATGGGGGATGAGAATAAGATCCACTATTCTAACCACCTTACAAGCTTGTTGGTTAAAAAGAGCTTTGTAGAACTTGATGCATTCTACAAAACTGTGAACTGTTGTACGACAGAACCTATTTTTAACCAATTTTGGATAGCTACAGGATTATCACAATAAATAGCCACCTGTACAGTGAGGTCTATTTATATACTGAGAACTGCCTTCCCCTTTATGGATCGTCCCCAACCTGCTCTATCTACTAGAGAAAACTAGAGAGTTTTCTCTCCCACCTTCTGGGCCTCTCTATTATTTACTGGCACTTTTTTCTCACTTCTACATATGGTTTTTCCCCACTTCTTTTTTCTTTGTTTGTTTTATTGGACCTGTGACTTCACTGGAGTTCTTAGAGAACTCCGAGTGAGGAAATTCCCTCCACCAATGCTGGCCAGCATCTCTTCTGCAACTAATAGCCTTTAAAGAGTTTCCAGGGCAGTGAGAAATTCAGTGACCAGTCCAGGATCGTATAATTGGTCATATCAGAGAACTGGGGTCTTTCTGCCTCTAAGTTAAGTTCCCCACCCACTGTACCATACTGCCTCTCTCCTCTACTTCTAATCAGAATTTCCACTTCTGCTATCATGGGGTCAATGATTAAATCAATAATTCTTAACTTCTACCCTAGAGGGACTCAACTGTTATTACTGCCAACCAAGAAAAGTCAAACCTCTTTTATACTGAAGAGATCTGGAACCTGGGAGACATTGGAACCATCTCTTCTAGTCCATGAGCCAAACAAGCAAATTAGTACATAAGTCACTATTTTACCTTTTAAAAAACATAATTGCATTCAATGGGCATCTTAAAGTCCGTACTACCTGCAAAGTACAAATACAAGATACAGCCTCTAATCTCCAGAATTTCACAATCTAACTGAGAAGCCTGACAGCCAGGCAAATAACTGATAGTTGAGAGAGTGAGCCAAGTGCACAGGGAAACCTCTTGCCAAGTGCTATGAGAAATCTGAGGATGGAGAAGTCAACATTACCTTAAAGAAGTTAGGAAGGGGGTAGTTCAGTTATCCTCTGGAAGAAAGAAAGAATTCAACAGACAAAGATTGTGGAGAAATGAATAGGTAACATGTTCCAACTATGCTGAGAGAAAGAACAAAGACATGGAGATATAGATAGATAGATAGATAGATAGATAGATAGATAGATAGATAGATAGATAGATAGATAGATAGATATAGATATAAAAGAATGGGTTAGGGAAAGGTACAAGCATTTATTAAGCACCTACTATGTGCAATGCTGAGTGATTTACAAATATCTCCTTTAAAAAGACAAAAAAGAGAATAGTATAAGAGAAAATCAAAGAGGCTGATAGAAACTAAATCACAGAGGGTTTTGAATTCCAAAGTTTCAATATTATCAAGGAAGCAATGGGGAGTCACATTAGATCAAAGCATTAGGAAAATGACAAAGGCTATTCTGTGAAGGGTGGCAAGAGTCTGAAGGATGATTAGTTAGAAGGATATCACAATAATTGAGGTTTAAAAAAAAGGAATTTTGAAGCTGAAAGAGTGTTTAGGTCGTCCAATCCAGCTCCCTCATTTTACAAATGGAGAAGCTGAGGCCTAAAAGAAGTAAAGTACTTGTCCAAAATCATATACAGTGCTATAAAGAACAGGCTAGATAAGAGCTTTGGCCTCTTCTTGCCCATTTTTGTCCCTGCTCATCCTGGAAAGGTTTTTTGGTCTCTTTTTAGTTGTCTTCTCAATGTGGTTCTTCTTTCCAGATGCCTAAAGGTACCAGACATTTCTTTAATGATTCAATGGAGAGGCACAGTAGATAGCGCACTAGATCTGCAGTCGGGAGGACCTGAGTTCAAATCCAGCCTCACTTAACACTTCCTAGCTATGTGACCTTGGAAAAGTCACCCAATTGTTTCACACATAATTATACGGGACAACCCTGGGCTTTAACTAAACACTGAAAAAGAAAGTAGGAGAGAGAAAGATGAGAGGAAAGGAAAAAAGAGGTCAAAGAAAGCATGGGCTCTTTGACATTTTTCTCCCAAACATTGATAGTTTCAGAATCCAGTCAGTTTCACTGGAGAGTCTATTATGTGAATGTCAATGGTCAGCATGAGGCACACATCTTAGTCTCTGGAGAGAGAGCCTTCAGACAGGAAGAAAGCTCTCGCCTCTCACAGCCAATCCCAAGATCAATATTTCGTGGGCTTGTGTCTCCTAACCGATCTTATACTTCCTTTTCACACACTGAGCTTCTGAATATAGAAACTCTTGCTGTTGCCCTCTTCCCTGGTTTTCAGTTCTTGCAGGGCCTCAGTGTATATACCTGTTTCCTCCCTTTTAGCCCATCTAAAACAGATATTTAGTGTTTCAGGTTTTTCCAAAACAATATTATCAACTAAAAAATCAATAAAATAAAATGTGTTAAGATTTAGCAAATTACAGCGCATGGACATGTTGCACTAGGATTTCAAAAGTTCCAGGGCCAGTCCTGACCTAACTAGCCTTGGTGGGGAGGGTGAGAAGAGGTAGGAGGGGACACTCCTCCCTATGTTGCCAGATAACATGTTACCTCAAGAGAAAAATCCACAATGTATCTTTCTCTGGTTAAGTCAACCAACCCATGAGCATTTAGTAAGCTTGTAATTCAGACATTATGCCAGGATACAAAGTCAAAACTAAATAGCCCCTGCTCTCAAGGGGTTACATTCTATCAGGGAAACAAAAAAAAAATATATATATATATATATATACACACATGTGTGTGTGTGTGTGAATCTTCAAAAGATAAATACAAACTAAATGTATATTTTAGGAGGCAAAGCAGCTGGAGAAAGTCCCTACTCTCAAGGGGTTTATATTCTCTCAGGGAAACAAAATATACACATGTGAATCTTCAAAAAATAAATACAATGTAAATGTATGTTTACAACATTTTAGGGGGCAATAGTAGCTGGAGGAAGCCTCTGCTCTCAAAGGGTTTACATTCTATCGGGGAAACAAAAATATATATATATATATGTACACACATGTAAATTGTCAAAAATAAATACAAAGGGGCAGCTAGGTTGTGCAGTGGTTAGAGCACCAGCCCTGAAATCAGGAGGATCTGAGTTCAAATCTGGTCTCAGACACTTCCTAGCTGTGTGACCCTGGGCAAGTCACTTAACCCCAAGTGTCTCAGCAAAAAGGAAAAAAAATAAATAAATACAAAGTAAAAGTATATTTACTATATTTTAGGGGGCAATAGCAGCTGGAGGAAGTCTCTGTTCTCGAGGAGTTTATATTCTATCAGGGAAACAAAATACACACATGTGAATCTCCAAAAATAAATATAAAGTAAATGTATATTTACTATATTTTAGGGGACAAAGGCAGCCAGAAGAAGTCTCATTTAGAGGTCTCACTGGAGACTGGTGACCTGGAAATCCATTCAGATCCCATACCCTCTCACTCAATCCCTTCAGGAGCTACACTAGAACCCAAGGTCTCATTTAAGAGGTAATTTTTAAATTAAACTTAAAAGGAAGTTAGGGGTTCTAATAGATGGCATTGAGGAGGGAGTGCATCACAAGCTTAGAAAAGATATGAAGTCAGGAGGTAAAATTTTACAATAGAAGAATAATGAGAAGTCCAATTAAGCCGAGACTGTAAAGTAGGGGGGGAGGGTCTTCACTGCTTCTAGTCCCTCCAACCAATGACTGGAATACCAACTGGCATCATTCCTTCTATATCTAAGAATTCTTTGCACTAATAGGAAAAGACAAGACCAATTCATTACAGAACATTTTCATATTAGCAGAAAGGAAAGATTCAGAGTTGAGGGTAGATTTCTAGACATAACTTTTCATTAGGGCTTCTTCCCAAGGCAATCTGCCACTGGGTTTACAAAGAATTGGCACAATTCAGCTTAATCCTGCCTTTTTTCCCTTGAAAAATCAGGTGAAAGACATTATCTTTGTGGACTGAAAGCTCACTTGTTCTCCAATCCACCTGAATGGATTTCCTAGTGAATATTTTTTGAACCAGGTCCAATAAGACAAAAAAGGCAAAGTTATATCATCTTTGAATTCTATGTATTTGTTCACATAAACCAAAAATGCTAGTTTCCTCCCAGTTCTGCATTATCTCTCCATTGTCCTTGGTGTCTGCTGCTCTTACATAGTATATGATGGAGATTCAGACTGAAGCACAACCGGCATTAAAGGATTCTGAGAGAGCCACCTGATTTCTTTGGATCTTATTTTCCTCATCATCAGGACTTAGTCCTGTTGATTTCTAAGGTTCTTTCCTGCAAAAACAGGCTACAAGTCCACCAAAAAACAAAGACAACCCAAAAAACCCTAGATGGAGCTGTGTCGTACCTCATAAACTATCATAAGACACCTCTCAAAATGACTGCAGAGGATTATGTAACTGGATTCTGTTTGGCTCAACCCCTTTAACCACACATTTTACCATGCCATGCATCCTCCCACTCAGATCTCTCCAGGAGCTATACCAGAACCCAAGAGGAGCAGATAGATTTACATGTAAGAAAACCAGTACTCAAGGAGTAAGTGCTGAAACCCAAAAAATTCTAGGGAACTCACCAAGAACTACAATTGTTTAGAGTCAGTGCATTTAAGCTTCTGGATCTGACCCTCTCTCTGCTGGTCAAGAGAAGGGTTAATGAAAGAAATAAGGCCTCCTTATTAATTGGTGAAACTATGATTATCTGTGGGATGGTTGAAAAAGGACCAGACCTGGTGCCAGAGGACCTAAATTCAAATTTCAGACTACTGTTTGTGTGACTTTCAGCAAATTACTTAACTGTCCTTAGCCAGATAATATCTAAATTACATTGTAGTTCTAAATTCAGTTATGCCTATAAATGCCTGTCAGATCTTCTCACATGTTTTATTTGGTGATATTACTTTATAAATACTTTATTTTCATAGCACATGGGATCAGCAAAGACATTGTTCCCAGATCTAACCTGGAAGAAAATGAAGCCTTATATATGAATGACTTTGCCCCAGAGGCCTATAGTTGTTGACAATGAAGGAATATCTCATGAAAAAGTCCACATTTCAACTGTACAGCCCTAAATCAAATTTCAAAAAAGCAACTCCCAAACCCACAGATGCCAACTTTTGCTTGCTGACATGCCTCCCCATCCCCACAATCCCTGCAATTTTCATGGTCTGACCTAGGTCTTGATGACCTAATTATCAATCAATGCATTTATATAGCCATATACGAATATGTATATATGTTCATATATATATATATGTGTGTATATACAAGTAGGTATGTATATTTATATATGCCATTATATATACATTTATAAAAAACACAGGTATAAATTTATATTGTAAAAGCATGTATATATAGTATGCATTTATATTTATATATATATATGTAAAATGTAAAATGTTTTACAAATGCTATTATTGTCCCACTTTACAGGTGGAAGAATTTGACTTTTGACTTATTTGATGACTATTTCACCAAATAAATTATGTGAGATTTTACAGGCATTTATAGACATAATGGATTTGTCCAAAGTCATACAGTTAGAAAGTGCTTGAAGCTGGATTTGAATCCAGGTCTTTTTGCCTCTGGGTCCAGCAGTTCTATATTCACTACACCATCTAGCTGCCTTAATTAATCAAATAAAAATCTTCAAAAGACAGTATGGTAACATTGGACTTTTCATGACTCCATTTGGGGTTTTATTGGCAAAGATATTGAAGTGGTTTGACATTTGTTCAGGTCATTTTACAAATTAGAAAACTGAGGCAAACAGCGTAAAGTGATTTGCTCAGGGCCATACAGTTAATAAGTGTGTGAAGCCAGATTTTGAACTCATAAAGATGTCTTCCTGACTCCAGGACTGGCTCTCTCGACTATGCCATTCAGCTGCCTGAAACAAGGATGCGGCTGCTCAGGTTGGAGAACCAGGAGAGAAGTTGAAAATTCATTGAAGAGAATGTTGGAGGGGATGTGGGAGGGCTGGGACACTGATGCATTGTTGGTGGAGCTGTGAACGTATACAGCCATTCTGGAGAACAATTTGGAGCTATGCTCAAAAAGTTATCAAACTGTGCATACCCTTTGACCCAGCAGCATTTCTATTGGGCTTATATCCCAAAGAAATCATAAAGGAAGGAAAAGGCCCCACGTGTGCAAGAATGTTTGTGGCAGCCCTTTTTGTAGTGGCTAGAAACTGGAAATTGAATAGATGCCCTTCAATTGGAGAATGGCTGAATAAATTATGGTATATGAATATTATGGAATATTATTATTCTGTAAGAAATGACCAGCAAGATGATTTCAGAGAGGCCTGGAGAGACTTACATGAACTGATGCTGAGTGAAATGAGCAGAACCAGGAGATCATTATACACGGCAACAACAGTACTATATGATGATCAATTCTGATGGACATGGCTCTCTTCAACAATGAAATGTTTCAAACCACCTCCAATTGTTCACTGAAGAAAGCCATATACACCCAGAGAGAGGGATGTGAAATGTGGACCACAACATAACATTCTCATACTCCTTGATTGATGTTTGCTTACATTGTGTTTCCTTTATCTGATATATCATTTGTGTAGATAAGATTTTTCTTGCACAACAATGATAAGTTTGGAAATATGTATACATATATTCGATTTGCCAATATTTTAACACAATTAACATGTAGTGGATATCCTGCCATCTAGGGGAGGGGTGGGGAGTTGGGGGGAAAAATTTGTAACAGAAAGCTATGTAAGGGTTATTGTTGAAGAATTACCCACACATATGTTATGCAAATAAAATAAAAAAATAATTTAAAAAAAAAGAAAATTCATTGAAGAGGGAGAGTCTAGGAAGAAGAATCATCTGGGAGGAGGAAATAGTCAATAGTATCAAATACTGCAGAGAAATAAAGGAGGGTTGAGAAAAGACCAGTGAATTTAATGAGATATTATTGACAACGTAGGCATGTTAGGGTGTAAAAGGTTGAGAAATGAATGGGAAGTAAAGAAATTGAAGTAAGAAATTGGTTTCATACAGTTTATTTTTTTCTAGGCATGTAGGTACGAAAGTAAGGAAAGACATAGAGCAATAGCTTGAAGGGATGAAAGATTCTTTAATGGTGTAGGGCATCTGAACACATTTCAAGGTAGCAGCAAATAAGCCAATGACTACATTTTTAATCTTTCTTCTTGCTTTTCTGAGATTAAAAATTACAAAAAGATGGTCTAAATGAGTGAGATCCCAGGGGAAATAGAAGAAATTATTTAAAAAAACACAAATACAGCATTTGCAAATTCAAGTAGAACTACCCATCCTTTAAGACTGGACCAAAGAAAGAAAGAAAAAGAGGTGATATTGAAGGAGGGTTGAGATCTGGAATTAGAAAGAAAACAGTCAAAATATATAGCCTCAGTTTTCTTGATGAAATATGAAGCAAGGTCTTTTTCTGAGAAGGGAGGAAGGGAGTAGTATAAGTGACTCAAGAGAAATTTGTAACAGATGCTATGGGAATGATGAGTCAGTCTGAAAAGATTAGAGGAATTCCCATGCAACAGTAAGACCCCAGTTGAGATATGATGGTGTAAATATGTAATCGATTTAAGTCCATGTTGTTGTGTGGTTTCCTCTAGCAGCATTTAGTAATGCTCTCTCATGAGGAAAAAAGATGGAGAGAAGTGAGAAAAATCAGATGTTGGAGTTTGGAAAGAGATGAACAGGAACAGACCAAGAGAGGTATTCAAGAGTAAAGGGCCTTTTTTCACTGGAGTAAGTAAAATCTATCTACCAATGTGGATAATTGACTGATCTATCACTGGAGTTTTGCAAAAGGCACCACCATATTGGTCCTAATATAAATACTACCCACTAAAACAAAATTTCTTCAAAATAAAAAAACAAAGAAATATGCTTTTAAAAATTACACAAAATCACCAATTAAATATATATATTTACTGTGAAGGTTGATTGTTTTGTTTCAAATTTAAGTGTCCAAATTAAAACAAAATGGTTATGCCTTAGTCCATGTTGGCCTCCCAGTTAAACAACCTTCACAACTGCCGTAATTTGCACTTTCACAAAGGGCTGCTTCTAACCATTGATCTCATTATCATATGCAACTGTCCTATAACCAGGATTCCATTTCTGAAATAGCTGTGACAATAATCTCTCAAATCTTTATCTCTCCCTAATTTAATTAAACATTTATTAAGTACCTACTATGCATAAAAATAAGTAGAAGCATGGCATAGTGAATGGGGAGCCAGGCTCAGAGTCAAGAAGACCTGAGTTCAGATGCTAGCCCTGAAACACTCTGCCAGTGTGACTGATGTGGAGAAAGACAAATTCTCAGTGCCTCCCTTATAATAATAAAAAGATTCTAAATTAGAAAGAAGCTGTCAGTTTGGGCAGAGAAAAGAAATTTACTCACCAAGAGGTTCCTTCACCAATGAAAAATGAAGTCCAATCCAAGTAAAATACATTTAAAATGCTGCATTATTAATATAAAGATGAGAATAAAAAATCCTTGTCCTCTAGAAGCTTACTTTCAACTTAAGTAGTTATGTCTGCTTTGCCATTCTCACAGAATCATCGTGGGAATAAAATAACAGATGTGAAAAGTTTAAAGCCTTATATAACTGTCAGGTGTTGGTGATTATACTCAGGGAACAATAAAGAATTTTTAATAAAGATGATCACTAAGGAACAATAATGTCCCCTAAGCTGTCTGAAGCAGCAAGCTGGCTGCTAGCCATGGTGCTGACAAGGCCAGCTGATCCACAGGGAAGATCACTGGCCAAGGTGCTGATTCATCTAAGCCCCAGGCATTTTGACACCTGTGCACATTAGGTAAATAAACTATTCTTTCAATGCAACAGTTGCTGCTGAAGGCAGAGGAAGAGAAAATAGAGGTCTATCTATATAGGCTATAATACAGGCAAAACCAAACAAGTATGAACATGGGAAGTTCCAACTTTTGCTAATTATACTGCATACACACTCTCAGCCTGGCCTTTCTTCAGTAGTGTTATTTCTGTAAGCACAAAAAGGAAAGCAAGGCAGTTGAGCTATGGTGTTGGAAAGTAAGAGCTTTGGGAAATAACAAGAACCATTGTACCACTCAGCCTGCCTGTAATAAAAAAAAAAAGAGGAGAGCGAGAACTTCTGGGCTGCTGTTCATAAGCTGAACCATCATACTCTTCTTTGAGAATTTCATCTCAAAGGAAAAGAGAACTAGTGATGAATCCACTTTCTCAGTGGCATGTTGCCCTTATGTTGCTTGCCTTGTGTCTATATCATTTGTCCCTCGGGATATCTTACATGCCAGGTCATGCTTAGAATTTCTTGAATAAATCATTGGGCACAAGGACCACTGAAGGACATATGTAATGCTGAATCTGTGCAGTAATACCTGGGCAGCATCTAGTCAAATATATATGCATCTGAAAACATCGTCTCTTTAAGTAAAGTGAGATTACTCTTTCAACATGATTACTAGCTTCATAAAGGCTCAGAACCAGTTACTTTTTATCCTCTCAGCAGAATGCATCCAGTCACCAAATACTATCAAATTCCCCTTCTATTTACCCCCTTCCTCTCTAATTCTTCAGTCAAAAAAATAAACAGGTCTATGACCTCATCAACTTACATCAACTTACATCTTAGTTGTCAATAGCTACTCCATTTGCAAATGGATCTTTTTTCTGCATATAAACCTTCAGAGACAAGTAGAATGTTTCCCAAATATCAATATGTATAGCACAGAAAGTCCCACATAGGGGCAGTTTGACCCAGCACAAAAATATTAATGTAACCCTAATGTAATGATTATCCAAAACTAAAATTTCAAAGAGAGTTTTGGCATCATGTAAATCTACCCATGTGTAAAATGTTTAACATTCAATGCTACTAAAATGATTTTAGTACATAGAAAAGCAAGTACAAACTTGTACTTAACAAAAGCTTTTATTACTACATGGTATAGCTTAGTATGGTGGAATAATGATGGTTTCTCTGAGCAGGATATGGTTGGGAAATGTCTAAAGTGCCAACCCATTGGGGAAACAAGATGAAATATACCAAAAAGTCAGCTCTCCACTACTGTCAGTATCTTGCTTCCCCATCCAGTTTTAACCTAGTGTGCTAAATCTTCACTCTTGCAAAAGTGTTTTATATTTATCTCACTGGATTTCAGTACTCTAAGAAAACACTAATAATGACCTGCCTTTTGGTTATATAAGGCTTTAAACTTTTCACATCTGTTATTTTATTCCCACTTTCCCCAAGAAGTGATTGCCCCCCAATCTCCTAATTAATATCACATGTCATACCCTACTCTTATGTGAGATAAAGATACTGTCATATCAAAGGAAGACACAAATTATAGGATGATATATTTAAGAGTTGGAAAGGAAAGTTACAGGCCACAAAGTCCAACTCACTCATTTTACAAATAAAAACACTAGAACAACAGGTAGATTAAGTGACTTTTCAAGGATCATACAATTAAGTGTTTGAGGTAGTACTTGAACCCAGGTCTTCAAGACTCTATGTCTAACACACCATGTGTGTTCATGTGTTTAGTCACTTCAATCATATTTGATTTATCATGATCCCATTTGGGTTTTCTTGGCAAAGGTACTGGAATAGCTTGCCATTGCCTGCTCCAGCTCATTTTACACATGATTTTACATATGTTTTATGTACATATGTTTACTGAGTTAAGCATGGTTAAGTGACTTGCTCAGGGTCACACAACTAGCAAATGTCTGATGCTTCATTTGAACTCAGGTCTTCTTGACTCCTGACCCAGCACACTATTCACTGCCCAACCTGACTGCCCCACCATGCTGTCTCTCAAATATATTCTGGTAAAAGGAATAAGGAATGAATATATTAACATCAAAAAAGTCAGCTAGAACACAGCATAGCTAATAAAGCAGTATTTGATAATGAGATTGATACACTCATTGCCAGAGCTAGCTCAGAGTTTGGGAGACTCCAAAGGAAAGTGTGGGAGAGGAGAGGTATTAGACTGACCACCAAATTGAAGATCTATGGAGTCATTGTGCTAATTTCATTATTATGTGCATTTGAAACTTGGATAATCTACCAGTACCCTTCGAGGAAACTGAATCCTTCCATTTGGATTGTCTTAGAAAGATTCTAAAGATCCAATATAATGATGGGATAATATACAAGACACAGAGGTCCTTTCTTGAACTTAACTGCCAAGCATTCCCCACTCTACCACAGAGAGAACAACTCCATTGCAATGTCCACATTGTTCAAATGTCAAATGTACATTTGCCAAGAAAATTATTTTAAGGAGAACTCGCACAGGACAAGTGGTCACAAGGTAGTCAGAAAAAGTGATACAAGGACACTTTCAAAGTCTCTCAAGAACTTTAGAACTGATTATATGATATGGGAGATACTGGCACAGAACTGCCCAACATGACATGCCCTCATCAGAGAAGGTTCTATGCTCTATGAACAAAGCACAATTGAATTAGCCCAAAGAAAATGTGAAATGCGTAAAATTAGAGAACATGTCCTAAATGTTCGTATGGATTATTTGTGTCTGACCTATGGCAGAGCATTACAAGCTCATATTGGTCTGATCAACCACAGTCAGACACACTGTTTGGTCTTCTTCAAGTACAAAGGACAACAACCAACAATCACTGAGCACCTAAGTGATAATATGTATAGTGGGGCCCTATTGGGAATACTCTCCCAAAAAAGTATAAAACATGAATCTTGACCTTAAAAAGATTTTTGTCTACTTAAAGAGACAGAGTAATAGGAAAAGGAAAAGGGGAAAGGAAGAACTGAGAGAGGAAGAGACTGTGATAACTGGGTGATGTGGGAATAAGTAGAGAACTAGGGTTAGAGTCAGTCCTAAATTGAAATCTTTCCCCTGATGCTGGATCACTGTGTATCTTGGGATAATTTCCTTAATCTTTCCTACCCTGGTTCTTCAAGCAATAATAATAATAATAGCACTACCTCATAGAGTGTTGTGAGGACTAAATGAAATAAAATATGTAAAGTTCTTTGCAAACCTTAAAACACTATATAAATGTTAGTAATGATGATGATCAATTTAGCTCATTGAAATTTTGCCTAGCCTTAAGTTTATCATCATCTCTCCTGAATAAAACTAAGTATGACTGTCAAATTAAAAGAGGCACTGAATGAAAACATCTTTAATCATTTAATGTACAAGGATAGAAACAAGCTCTATGAATCCACCAAAAAAAAATAAATAGCTCCTTTTTCTCATGGGATATCTCCAATGATATTAAAATGGCATTTGGACATAACTATAAAATTCTTAATGATAAACTAGAAGTTTTGAGCTTGAATCTAAAAGTCATATTGAACCAATGGTTGGGCATCATACCCAAAAATACCTTATTTTTTCTCCAAGCAAGTTGCATCAAGTATAAAGACATCAAGGAGAAGACTGTGGCTAACCATGATAAGAGATTTACAGGCATCCTAAAATCAAAGGTGAATAAGAAAGTGTTTAAAGAAATTAAATCTGCATAATACCTCTTTTAGTAACTGTAAAATTGTAACAGATTAGTAAAGTTTCCCAAAAATCCATATGGTATTAATAAGACACCAGAGCAATCCACATAAGGTAGCAATAGAAAGCTTTTCACCAAAATAGAAAGGAGGATTGATATTAGAAAAGAAAAAATAAGTCCAAAACCTAGAGAAAGACTTTTGGAACCAAAAAAAAAATCATTTCACAGAGCAATCACAAAGGCTAATAAGGTACACATCATGGAGTTTGTCAAATGAAATTGAACATGATTTACCTCTGGATAAAACTTATGAAACAGATAAGATAGAAGGTAAAATTAAAAAGCTCTCTACAGGTAATGCCTACATGAAATCATCCAATAATATGTCAACAAAGAAGATTTGAACAAATAGCTGAGTGACTTGGATGTCTGTGTAAACAGAGAGATACTAGACAGAAATTCAAGACCAGGCTATTGGCCCAGTAATTACCAAGGAATATTCTTAAGGAGTCCAACTTGGTGATTAATATCAACCATGCAAAGAAATGGTAGAAAATGTGGACTATTTTGGCTGCTGTAAGCTACAGGCTATAAAATTTTGGTGCCTACCAAATACCTTGTAAATTATAGAGAAGGTGGGTGGCACAATGGATAGAGCACCAGACTTAGAGTCAGGAAAACATCTTCTTGAGTTTAAATCTTGCCTTAAACCTTACTAACTCTGTTCCTTATATGTAAAAATGAGCTGGAGAAAGAAATGGCAAATCATTCTAGTATCTTTGTAAAGAAAACTGCAGAAAAGGTCAGAAAGAGTATATGACATGACTGAAGTGACTGGACAATTAACAACAACCTAAAATTATATATCAAAACCTTACTATCTTTTCTGAGTTAAGAGATGAAAAATCCTTATGCTACAAATACCAGTACTAACAATAATGAAGTTAATAACTAGCATTTAGTATTCTTTGACATTTGCAATATACTTTATAAATATTATCTCACTTGGCCCTCCTAACAACCCTATTTTGCCTCCATTTTATAAATGAAGAAACTGAGAGAAGCAAGGATTAAGTGATTTGGCCAGGGTCACAGAGTGAAGAAATGTCTGAGGTCAAATTTGAATTCAAGTCTTTTTGACTCAAACTCCACTGCACCACTTGCCAACTACCTAAGTACACTATCTTGGAACCAGACCATTGTCACAGATTTAACTGCAGGCAACAATCATTTAGATATAATAACCCTGATCCCCAAAAACTTGAGCACATATTAATAGATGCCACCTTACCAAATATTCATAATCTTCAAGACACATGGAATGAAGGCCTTTCAAAATATAAAATCCAAGCATAGAACAATAAAATCATTTGGAACCAGAATGAGTTCCTATTGTTTTATCTACTAATTGTACTAAGGATTCTTGTAATGAGGCTATCTAGCACTTTATTCAACTATAAAAAAGCAGTCATTTCAACCACCTGTGAAACATTTGATATAACATTTAATAGTTTAAAGAATATCTTATAAGTATCTCTAACTGAATCTCATTAAAAATTAAGAAATAATAAGAGCTATCATTTATATATCATTTTAAGTTTTTCATAGTGCTTTATACTGATCCCTCTAATAAACATATGATAAGGATGTAACATATCCTATATTCATTTCCTTCTTTCTACTCATACCATCTTAGCTCTGGTTAAGACCTTCATCTTTCACACAGACTACTGAAAGGGCCTTCTCACTAGTCTTCATATTTCAGTCCATTTATCCACTCAATCAAGATGATTCTGACCACATCAACCCCTGTTCAAAGAGCTCCAATGGTTCCCTATTACCTGTAGGCTCAAAAAATTAACTCATTTGTTAATAACCATCTCCCTTCCCATATTTCCAGCCTTTTTTCTCCATGCACTCTACCATCCAGTTATACTGTTCAACCCTATTCTAAGCTTCCTCCAAGAATCAACTCAAATCTCACCTTCTTCAAAGGTCTCCACAGATGGCTCTAGAGAAGACTTTTTTTAGTCTCCTTACATGCTAATGACTTCTCTTTTCATAATATCTCATCTATTCCATTTTTTATTTCTTATGTGTAGCTAGATAATTTGAATGTTTTTTTTTCTCTATTTAGAATGAATATTCCTTGAGAGCAGGATTTTTGTTGTTTGCCTTTCTTTGTATCTCCAGTGACTAGCACATAGTAAGTACTTAATAAATGCTTACAGACTGACTGGCTGAGAGAAATGTTATAATAGTCCCATTTCATATATGAGGTAACTGAGATTTGAAGAATGCTTAGAATTTGAAGCAATGATATGAAGAGGTCAGAGCTTCCAAGTCAGAAGAAACTGTATTATGACCAATGGCAAAGAGGGGGTATAAGCATGATATTTCTGTGCATTAGAGAACAGAAAGATAAATCATTGCCTCAGTATATCAATGACCTATATTTCTATCAGTGTGGGAAAATGATCACAACCACTCTATCACCCATAACCTAAGGGGACCCAGAAGAGTTCAGTGATTTTTCCATGGGCACACAGCTAGTAAGTGTCAAAGGTGACATTTGAAATCAGAGCTCCCCTATTCCTGGTCAAGCATGCCTTCACTATATCACAACAGCTCTCTGCATAAACAGATACTAGAATAAAAAACGTGCTGCTTTGGTTGCTATAACTTTATTTGAAAGCTATCATAGCATTGAGGCCAGTTCCAATGATCTTATGATGAAGAGAGCCATCTACATCCAGAGAGAGGACTGTAGGAACTGAGTGTGGATCAAAACATAGCATTTTCACTCTTTTTGTTGTTGTTCACTTGCATTTTGTTTTCTTACTTATTTTCTTTCCTTTTTGATCTGATTTTTCCTATGCAGCAAGATAATTGTATAAACATGTTTACATATATTGGATTTAACATATATTTTAACATATATAACATATTGGATTGCTTGCCAAGTGGGGGAGTGAGGGGAAGGAGGAAAAAATCTGGAACACAACCCTATGCAAGGGTCAATGTTGAAAAATTATCCGTCCATATGTTTTGAAAATAAAAAGCTTTAATAAAAAATACAAAAAAAAGAAATCTATCATAGCTTGATGAGGCACAGCAGAGGAAAAAAAAGCACACAAAAAAATTAATGTGCTGTCCTATACTAAGGATGATGCATTTACCCAAATGACTTTTATTCATCTTGTACAACTCAGCTACAAATATGTTCAGGTCTCCATCAATCCTTCCTGATCCCCGGGGCAGAGCCCAGGAGGAAAGCTCAGAAATGAAAGAAATTCTTTTCTGTCAAATAAGCCTTTCTGTCACCAAGGAAGACAACACCAAGTTCCCTAGTTCTACCCTATGCCATCTCTTATGTTGGTCTTTGTCATGTGATTGCAGAGGCAGTTTTAAAAGGTAGGATGGCACAATGAATAGAATGACAGTCCTGGAATCCAGAAAATCTGTTTTTGAGTCTTGCCAAATATGATCTCATTTTATCCTTACCACAACCCTGAAAGAGAGGTGCTATTATTATCCCCATTTGACAGTTGAGGAAACTGAGGCAGACATGTTAAGTGACTTACACAGAGTCACATAACTAATATATGTCAAGGGCCAGATTGAACTCAGGTCTTCCTGACTCCAGACCCAATGACACCTGAGACAAGGTTGCCACGCTTAATCAAATTCCCCATACCTTAATTCATTTTGTTTTTGTTCTAGACCCTATCAACACAGGGAACTCCTGGCATGAAAACTGCCTCCAGTGATGATCAGCAGCATCTCCGTTATCTATGGTCTCAGAGAGCTCCTTGAGGCTAGTGGGAAGGTGAATAACTTATCCCCTCTTTCCCACAGCTTATTAGCTTCAGAGATGAGATTTGGTAACTGGACTGCCCTTTTCCACCAATCACAACTAAATCCAAGAGATTTTTCTTTCTTTACTTGTCTTAATTTAAACTTTTTAAAGTGTTATTCCATTTTCTTCTTTTTTTACTACATTTTAAACTCTATATTCTATATTAACCACAAAAGCCCAGGATAGGTCAGTTGTCCAAGCACCAGTCTGGCTAGCAGTAAAAATGGTGGTCCTCAAATTAGCCAATAGATAATAAATTTTTACAATGACTACAACTCATCTAGAATGTCAACCAAGTTATTGAAGATTTTCTATATGAGTAATTGAATCATAGGATTTAGATCTAGAGAGGTTAAAGACATATAAATCCTAAACTACTGACCCCGGAATTACAGGATTTAGACATGGTCAGGTCCTTAGATCATTAAATCCAATCCCTTGCTTTTCTAAATGAAGAAACTGAGCCCAGAAAAGGGAAATTTAAGGTCACACAAACCCTTCCAAATCCAGTGGTCTTTGTACATGCTGCTTCCCACTGATGAAATTACAGCTTTTGCTCAATGTATCTCTAAGATCAAAAACAAACTCCTCTGTTAGGCATTTCCAACCCTCTACATCCTTGTGCTAATTTTACTCCCCAACCTTCTTACACATTATTCCCTTCACTCATGCTGTGGTCCAGTCAACTGTCTTACTGTTCCACATATATAATGCTCCATCTCTCACCTGTGATCCTCATGCTGGCTGTCTCCACAACTTGAATACTCTTCTTTCTCATCACCTCTTAGAATTCCTGGTTTTCATTAAGAGCTCAGCTTTTTAAAAATCAATTAAATTAAACATTTTTTAATTTTAAAAAAATTTAAATTAAAAAAACTCAGTTTAAACATTTCTTTCTGTCTTTCCAAGTCCTCCAGAATGCTAATACCTTCCTCTAAATTGACTTTGTGTCTAATCTGTATGTATTTTGTATAGACCTATAAGCACATATAACTTCAATTAGAATATAAGATCTCCAAAGGCAGGGACTATTTTTACTTTGTCTTTGTAACCCAAGCACTTAGCATAGTGCCTAACATATGTTAATCACTTAGTAAATGCTTTTTGAGTAGTTGATTAATAAAAAGATGAAAAATGGTGCAAGCTTTGTAAGACTTTTAAGATTATAAGCTCTCAAAGAGCTTATACTCTAATAAAAGGGATGAAATGTATTCTAGAAAGGCACTATGGAGAACAGACTATGAGCAAAGGAGAGATATAGACAACAATCTTTTATGTGAAATGGGGTAAATCATTTTCAAATGGGAAAATCCAAGAATGGTCTTATGGGGGGAGGGGGGTGCACTTGAGCTTCCTTCCCTTAAAGAAAAAATATTTCTACAGGTAGAGAGATACGGGTGGAATGTATTCCAAATATGGGAACTGAAGGAGTAGAATATAGGATGAAATTAGAGAATAGCTAGGAGTCTAATTTGGTAAAATATCAAATGTATAGAGGAGAAAAGAAAGAAATGTGGCCAGATGAGTAGGATCAAATCAGAGAATGGAAAACTTAAAAAGCCAAGCTAAAGAGTCTAAAGTTCTCTTAGAGGCAAGGAAAGATGTCCCAAGGTTTCTGAACATGATTGGTAACATGTCAAGAAGGTTATTTTGTATTTGTGGCAGCCCTTTTTGTAGTAGCAAGGAAATGGAAACTGAATGGATGCTTATAAGTTAGAGAATGGCTAAATAAATTATGGTATATGAATGTTATGGAATATTATTGTTCTATAAGAAACAATCAGTAGGATGATTTCAGAGACGCCTGGGAGAGACTTACATGAACTAATGCTAAATAAAGTGAGAAGAACCAGGAGAACAATGTACACAGCAACAGCAAGATTATACGATGATCGATTATCAATTCTGATGGATGTGGCTCTTTTCAATAGTGATGTGATTCAGGCCAGTTCCAATGATTTTATGATGAAGAGAGCCATCTGCACTTATAGAGAGGACTGTGGAGACTGAGTGTGGATCACAACATAGTATTTTCACCTTTTTTTGGGTTGTTGTTAGCTTGCATTTTGTTTTCTTTCTCATTTTTTTCTTTTTGATCTGATTTTTTTTGTGCAGCATGATAATTATGGAAATATGTATATTAGAACTGAACATTTTTAACATATATTGGATTACTTGTCTAGGAGAGATAGGAAGGGGAAAGGGAAGGAGAAAAAAATTTGGAAAACAAGGTTTTGCAAGGGTAAAAGTTAAAAATTATCTATACATATGTTTTGAAAATAAAAAGCTTTAATTAAAAAATAAGCTAATGGGAAAATGGAGGGAAAGAAAGTTATTTTGGAAGCTTTGTGAAAGATAAATTGATGAAGAGAGAGAGTAGATACATAGGGAGATCAATTAGGAAGCTGTTACAATAGTACAGGTGGGAGGAGGTGAGAGCCTAAGCAAGAGTGGTGAATAAATGAGAGTAGAAAGAAAAGAACAAACAAAAAATTCCATTTGAAAGCATAAGGGGAAGGAAAAGGAAGAAAATAAGTATTTATAAAACACTTAGTATGTTATACTGTCCTAAACATTATAAATATTATTTCATCTGATCCTCACAATTAGGTATTGAGAAGTGGGTACTATCATGAATCCCCATTTTATAACTGAAGTGCCCAGAGTCACCAAGCTAGTAAGAGTCTGGGGCTAGATTTGAACTCAATTTTTACTGATTCTAGTCCCGGTGCCCTAACCACTGCAACACCCAGCTATCTCCAATAAACAAGATGAGGAAACTGATTAGAAAAGGAACATTAGGGAGAGGGAAAATAACCCCACAGGTTCACAGGCAGAAGAGCAGATGAAAGTCCTAGCTTGCTGCAGGATGGTTGAAAGATGTACTAGGAGGAAATATAAGAATTATAAAATAAGAGATATTGAAATAGAGTACCCAGTTCAATATCCTCATTTTTCAGATGAGAAAAAAGGCTTATCAGGATTAAGTGATCTGTCAAGGACACTCAGATAGTAAACTGAAGAGGCAGGATTTGAGCTCAGATCTTCTGACATCAGAGTCTATGTTCTTTCCACTACACCACATGATCTGAACTTAGATCTTAAAAATAAAACTCAGAAGCCAACCAATATTTCAAATTCTATTGAATCCCTGGTGAACAGTCATTCAGTCTCTATTTAAAGACCTCCACTGATGGGAGCTTGCAATCACTCAAGACATCCCATTTCCCAAATCTTGAAGTAGTATATAAATTTAAGGGGATGCCTCCTTCAGAATTTAACAAATTTATACTTTCTAAGTAGAGGGGACAGAGACATTATGGGTCTTTAAGCAGCTGATTTACAAAGCCAGAAAAGCAGCAGAGAAAACAGACTTGCAAGCAGGATATTGAATACCTCCATACCTGTTTTACCAGCCACTCATTTGCATATGGCCAGAAGGAGAGACTTAAGAGTTAAATAACTGGGGAATCCTGAACTCCAAAGCTCTTTGGTGAATATTGAGCAAATGGCCATAGGCTGTGAGATAAATACTTAGGAAATGTACTGGGTGGTCACCATAAATTAAAATGAGATCACTCACTAGGTGATCTAGCCCTGAACCAGGAAGAGATATCAAGAAAAGGAAAAGTTATAGCTTTCTGCATTGCTACCTGCTTCCTAAAAAGGGAAAAAAAAAAAAAAAAACAACTTTGAGCCCATCTAAGACACTAAAAATAGAATAGTTTCTGCCACACCTAGGCTAAGTATCTTTGCCCTTTCTGAAAGAGTATAACATTATTCTAAGTTGAAGCCTTCAACTAAGACATATAAAGTGTCAAAGAATACAGCTTCCATCAAAGAGTAAACCTATTGAATAAAGGAACAGTTCATCCTAGCCCAAAGTATCCCATCCTAAAAACAGTTGAGGAAGTCCAGTGAAATGTTGTTCTCCATGAGGCGTTAGCCCAGGCCATCCCAACCCAAAAGCAGAACCATCCATATAGCATTGATACTATATATAGTGAACTGGTGTATTACAGTTTAGGGGCATGAAAAGACATTGCAGACCCACATTTACAGAGGCAGAAGGGACACTGGGATCCTGCAGTTTCGGAGTTCTGAGTTGCTTTGGCCACACATCTCATTTCTGATTTGTGCCCAGACTCCTCCTCAAACACTGAATATATTGATAAGAGCATGACCTGAGTGTATAGGCATAATGCATAACTGCTACTCTTGCTATTTCATTTAACTAAATTCTAAATGTTCACTGAGTCAACTCAATGAACATTAATGGAAGCATATCTTTGAGGGCTTTACTTACAAAGGTTACCACTAGAATCTGATTTATCAGCTGCCTCACTGGAGGACTCAAACCTTCAAATACAAGTTGGTAGGAGGAGAATGGCCCCATGAGGTAATGCTAATTTAAATATAAACCATAATTATAATTAAACTTCTTTTTTTGAATTGCTGTACTAATAATAAATATCTTTTTTTGACTGAGCCAAAATCTTAATCCCTGTTTCTTCCTCATATGGATTCCAGTTCTATCTTCAGAGACCAACCTAAAAAAAAAAAAAAAAGGCTAATTCCTCTTCACTAAGAATCCCCTGAGTAGAGTTCATTGGATCTGAGCCTTGGGTCTCTTTTTTCCCATAACCACCTGTGCTGTAGAAAACCTTCCTAATATGAGTATCCAGTCACTCTAAACCAAATCACTGCGTTCAAGAGAGAGCGCTGTCAGCCAACTTGTCTGTCCTTCCTGTCTCAGGCTGACATTAGTATGGGAGACACAGCCAGAAGCAGAGGGAGCAGAGTCCAGAAGGCACAAGAGATTCAGGGGGGTCCCAGCTCTGCTACTCCCTTGGTTGTTTGACCTTGGAAAAATAACTCCACTCTCTGTGCTTTCCTTTCTTTTTTCTTTTTTCTTTCTTTTTTCTTTTTTTTCTTATTTTTCTTCTTTCTTTTTTTTTCTTTTTTTTTTTTTTTTTTTGCTGTCAAATAGGAATGATAATTCCTGCCCTGCCTCCTCCACCAAGTTGCTAGGAGGGAGGATCCAGTAAGATGGGAGATGAGATAGCACTTTGAAAAGCCAGAGATGTGCGTAGGGTGGTAGCAAGAGCTCCTGAATGTGTCTTTGGGGAGATATTTTTATCTTCAGTAAGTACTTTACATGGAAACTCCCTATAAAATCTTGACAGTTTCTCCCAGTATAGAAATTCCTCCCATCTCTTCATGATTTCTTCCTTAGTCACCCAGCAGTGTGATAAGGACATGGCTCCAGGGCAGACAGCCTTGCCGTGGAAGGAGAAGGATGGAAAGAACCCTTTACTTAGTAGCTGTGTGATCTTGGAAGAAGAGCTTAACTTTGTAGAGAGAGAGAGAGAGCTGCATGAGCGGTGGGAGTTCTCCATACTGATGAATCCAAGTCTAATCCCTATTACTTTCCCCCAACAATTGACCCTGGTTGGGGGGGGAGGGGTTCACCAAGGTCATGCCTCTGCAGCACAAAGGCTAGAATATATGATCAGAGTGGGAAAACCCAGAGCATGGTTCTGTCACCCTACTGAAGGAGCAACTTAGTGGAGTCCCAAAAGGTTAATAAACAGTGAGAACCTAACCTAACCCTCAGAACAGTAGAAAGAATATTGGCCACTGTCAGGAAACAATAACAATTAATCTATAGCCAAGTGGCATGAGCTGCCTAGAGAGTTAACCATCTCTTAAGGTTTCAATCAGAGACTGAATGATTACAGATTTAAAGCTTGGAAGGAACTTAGAGGCTATCTAGTCCAATGGCCACATTTTACAGAGAAGGAAACAGGGTAGGGGAAATACAATAACTTGCAGAAAAACGAAGATAACAATGGGAGAGTTTAAACCTAAGCACAGATCCTATGGCTTCAAATTCTGTACCCTTTCCACCATATATTGTTGCCTCTTGTCTATTAAAGGCAAGAAAAGCCCTACTTAACTATCTGGGTCAGGAAAGAACACACCCAGCAATGGGAGGGTCCAAGGTAGTTCTGGTACAAAGATCAAGGTCGTCTGCAGGGACTTGACAGCCTGTTTTCTAACCCCAATCCCAGGATTCTATTTAAAGATCTAAAGTGATTCACCTTCTCCAGGTTCCTGTTTCCTGCTCTCTGAAATGGGGTTGGATTAGTTGTTCCAAGACACGTCCAGCCTTGGCAATTCTGTGATAAAGCCTTTACACTGCACCTCTTAAAGATTCCAACTGGAAAGTTAACATTACCATACTTCTAAAACGATAATTTAAATTTTAAAGACTTGAAGTGAAGGCCCACTCGCCCCAATTACTTTCCACACTTGATTCTCAACTAGGTAAGAAACTAGCAAGAGCACAGGGGAAAAAATATATCCAGTCTGTTCTGTCTTTAAGTCTCTTAAAGGCAATGTGAGGAACTTGGCTGTTGACAGCAAGGAGGTTTTTCAATGAGGATAAATAATGCAATGTCTATGGACTCCAGAGACTCACAGGAAACTGAGAAGGCCTGCTTGACAGATATTGCAGGGAAGATTGCCCATCCAATACTTGAGAAAAAATGGTCATGATTAGGCCCGAACTAAAACCAGTTAAGTTGGACTGACATGAGTGAATCTCTATTCCCCAAAGTCAAAGCTCCCTCCCTCCTCCTCTTCCATCCACATAGCATTACAAAGTCAAAATTTACCTATTCTGGATTTCATTCCCATTCACCTCTCTCTCAGCTACAGATTACCTGATAAATTGATCTTTACCAGGGAGTAAAGGGGTAATGATGATATAATATTACTCATCCCAGATAACCTATTTGCAGAAGCCTTCAGTGTCTTAACTCAGAAGAATTACTCTAAAAGTAGGATTTGGGGGACTGTAGGCTAGTGAAGGTTTGGGGGAAGGTCGAAGTGTTTGATACTCCCCCTAAATCATACCCAAAGTGATGGCCACCTACTGTGTTTATGCCAAGGGCCAAATCCAAGCCCATCCCCATTATCCATCTTCTAGAGCTCTTCCAGTGAATTTGCTCAATTCTTTAAATAACAACTGGTTTGTTCAAGCAAAGAATGAAGGCATGAGTACAACTGAGTGAGGTTTTTACAAGGCAAAAGTTGGAGTTTGCTCCAAGTTATGATGGGCTCCTAGGAAACAGCTCCTCTAACTCTCACCTGTTGTACTGGATCCTTCTCCAGTGTGTCCAATCTCCAGGTATACTGCAACCTGCAAACAAGAATGTGAAGACTATGTTATTGGATGTGAATTCTCCAGACCCATCTCTTTATTATTTATTCACTCTTTTATCCAACAATCACTTATTAAATACTGCCTAGGTACAAAATCACTGTAGGAGACAATGACAAATAAGGCACCATCCCTAATTTCAGAAGCTTGTAAATAGTAGGAGAGAGCAAAGAAAAGTAACAATGATTCACTTTAATTCAACAAGCATTTATTAAGCCCCTACTAAGTGCAAGACACTGAGCTAGGCAGAAGAGATAGAAAAATGAAATAGTCCCTGATCTTAAGGAGCTTATATTCTACTTCACAAATACAACATGGAAAATGATTGGCGTCATGGGAGAGCAAACTAAACTAAAGTATGTCTGGCCTTGACTTGAAAACAAAGGACCTCTCACTTTTAAATTTTTGTACCAGGAGCAGCTAGAGACAATGGTTAATATTGCCATGGGAACCCACATTCGCACAGCATTTGAATCAGTTGCTAAGATCCATCATCCCATCCAGAACCAATAACAAGACCATGAAGTAACATGAGGAGCCATTATGTTAAATATAAGGAGCTCAAGGCTGGGAAGGCCTGTGTAACTTATTAGTCATAATACTAATCAGAGGAGATTAAAGGACAATAGGATTTAAAGGAGGAAAGGTCAAGGAAGTCATCTAGTCTAGCACATCCACCCCTCTTAGAAAGGAAGTGTCTTCTTTAAGGTTTCTCAGGAGGCAAGTGACAGAGGCAGGATTGGAATCCAGATTTTCTGACTCTAGATCTATGGACTCCTGCTCCTGGAAATCTTCAAGAAAAGACTGAATGATTGTATAGTATGGGAAATATTCTTATTCATGGAAAAAGTTCTCTCTCTCTCTCTCTCTCTCTCTCTCTCTCTCTCTCTCTCACACACACACACACACACACACACACACACACCTTTTTTCCCTCTCTTTCTCTCTCTCTCTATTTCTTTGTCTCTCTCTGTGTCTCTCTGACTCTTTATAGCTGTCTCTATCTGTCTCTTTCTGTTTCTGTCTCTGACTTTGTGTCTCGGTCTCTGTCTTTGTGTGTCTCTATCTCTTCCCTCATGTCTCTTATCTCTTGTGTGTCTCTCTCTTCTCTCTACCTCTCTCTCTTCCCTCCTATTTTTCTGTCTCTGTCCCTGTCTCTCTCTCTATGTGTATGTCTCTCTTTGTCTGTCTGTATCTCTCTATGTCTGTCTGTCTCTCTCTCTCTCTCTTTTTCCCTCCCCCAGCTAGAATGCAAGCCCAGCCATTCCAGGATCTTTCCATTATGCCATGGCATAACTAATCTCCCACTTCACATAAGAACTATTGCATAATTCAGTGAATGTAAAGAATAATGGTGAATAATGGTGAAAGGATCATAGATGTAGAAATGGAAGAGACATCAGCAGTTATTTTGTTCAACCCCCTATTTTTTAGGTGAGAAACATGAGCTCTGGAGAGGTTTAGGTGCCTTATTCCCAATTACACAGCTGATCCTCCGGATTCAGTTCTCCTTCCTGACATTGACTCAGAGGACATGAGTTCAAATCCTGACCCTTCTAATTGCTACCTTTATGACCTCAAATAATTCACTTGACTTCTCTTAGTCTCAGTTTCTTCTCTTCAGTGTTTATTTATTTTTTGTTTGTTTTTTTGGAGGTAATCAGTGTTAAGTGACTTGCCCAGAATCACACAGTTAGTAAGTGTCTTAAATTAGACTTGAACACAGATCCTCCTGACACCAGAGCCTGGGTTCTACCTACTGCACCACTACACTGCTCCTTCTTCTCTTCAGTACTAAATTAAATAATCTTTGAGGCTCTGAAGATAACAATGACAATCAGAGATGGATTTTAGAAGGATTAGTTTGGCAAAGGTTTGGAAGATGAATGAGAGACTAAAACAGAGATCGGTTAGGAGGCTATTACAATAACCCAGATGAAAAGTGGGAAGGACCTAAGAGCAATTAAAGAAGAGAAGGGGAACAGATAAGACCGGTATTAAAGAGAAAGAAACAATATGACTTGATAACTTCTTGATTAGAGAAGCTAAGGAAAAGTGAAGAAGTGAGGATGACTCCAAGGGCAAACCAAGGTGACTAGAAAGGTTGTAGTGCCCTCAACAGAAACAGGGAGATTCAGAGAAGGAGTCAAGCATGGAAGAAGATAAGAAAAAGTAAGGTTAGAGAAGTAAAAACCAGGGCAGAAAGTTGATTTTAGCAACAGAAAGCAAAGAAAATTAGGTTACCCACTTAGAATCCATGTGAACTTGAACAACTCGCTGAATCTCTCTGATCCTATTTCCCAAAATGTTGTGAAAATAGTATCATGTAAATAATAAATCTTCATCACACCTAATCATCACACTTCATCACACATAATATTTATATGGCCCTTTTAAGGTTTACAAAGTACTTTACAAATATTATGTCAACAATCCTGAGAGGTAGGTACTAATATTATCCACATTTTACAGGCAGATAGTGATAAAATGGCTTGCCCAGGGTCACACAGCTAGTGAGAGGTTATATTTGAACTAATCTTCCTGACTCAAGGTCCCTAGATATGTGATTGTTGTTATTGTTGTTGCTGCTGCTGCTGAATAAAGAATAAATAGGGATAGCATTAATGCTTGTGTTGACTTGAACTAAATCAAAAAGCAATGATTTTGTTGCTGCCTCAGGTTCATTTGCATGTTGAACAGAAACATGGTGGGAAGTGATCCCATCCTTCACACAGCTCCAAGGATGTAGGTGGGGAATGAGTTGGAGGTGCAATCTCCCAAATGTATTACAAGGACACAGACTGACAATAAAACTTTAGCAGGAGTTCAATGGAATTTCCAAACCCCAAGTCCATCACTTATCTGAAGCCCAAAACTTTTGGAAGAATCAACACCAGAATAAAAGCTCTCCAAAAGAAATAAAAGACAACATAAAAACTTCTGCTAGCTTCTACTGGTTATTATGTGTTGGCTCCTAGACCTGGGCTATATACCAAACTAACTTTAGCCTTTCCTTCTTTGTCAAGGAAGGGCTTACTAACCACTACATCTCATCAAATGGTTGAAATGGGAGGCAGGAGACCAGAAGAGGCTGAATATTTCAAGACCTAATAGACAGTGGCAGAAAATAGTTCAACTATCATGAGACCAGTCCAACAGATACAACATAAAAGAAAGAGGAGTCATAAGACCCAGTATAGACAATGCAACACCCAATAAAAACCAAAGATGCACAGGAGAGGTGACATACAGCAGAGAGTGAAGCAAAAATGGCACCCAGAGTCATGGAGGCATGAGTTGCCCTGGCAATAGAAGTTTCTTATGTGTGTATTCTTATCTTATGTGTTCTCTATTTGCATATTCCCTGTTCACATGGATTCTTTGGGAATTTGCCCTCCTCCACAGATATAGTATCCTATCTGTCCACAGATCTTATTATGCTGCTATGCTGCTTGATTAAATATCTTCTTTAATATTTTGATTGCTATATTTCAATGTACTTAATAGTATATTCATTAGACATTTCAGTAGTTGACATAATATTTCAACATGCATATTTCAATAGAATTCATTTCCTTTGTGATCTTACCAAAGGTGCCCATGACCAAAAAAAAAAAAAAAAAAAGGCTAATAACTTTTATTTAATTGGCTGATAAAAGTCAAGAAATGGGTCACCATTCATAAGCTATAGTTTTGAATAGCTGCTGACATAGAGAGTGCTGAGACACATGCCTTGAAAATAGCATCATTTTCTGGGCACTCACATGTGAAGGGGGCCGTGGGTACTACAGCTATAAGAAAAATACACATCCATTCCAGAGCAGGGCAGGCAATACAACCAATCAGTTCCTTTTCTTCCCCTTCCTAAGAAGAAATATGTCTGAGTCAAGCCTTACCAAAGCCTATGATTTGGGGGGTAACCTACAAATAATAATGGGTAAATGTCAAGTGAGCTCTCCCAAAATCTCTGGACAAGACATAAAAGAACTCAGTCCCAGAAGGACACTGCTAGCAGGGCCAAGAAGAAATATGACTGGGACATCCCAACAGAGTGTTAAAAGAACACCATAGTAAACTGACTTGACAGCGGAGATTTGAAGCTGGAAAGGATTGTAGAGATAGTTGAGTCACAAAGTCATAGAATTTCAGATTTGGAAGGGATCAGAGAAGCCATCTACAACATACAGGATAAATGGTCATCCAGCCTTTGCCTTTAAGATTCCCATGGAGGGGGAAGCTGCTACTTCCTCAGGCAATCCATTTCAATTTAGAAGGGAAAGAGTGAGTCTCTAATTATTATTAGGAAAGCTAAGTTCATGTCCAGGTTCAGCTACTTATTAACTATGTAAATCACTTAAATCTTCAGAACCTCAGTTTCCTCCTCTTTAAAATGGAGATAATAACCTGTTCACTTTGCTTTTTACAGAATAGGGAACTAAGGCTTGAAGCCATGAGGTGATTTGTTCAAGACACAGCTTAATTAAGAGGCAGAGGGAAGGACTTGACTTCAAAGTCAGGGACCTTTCCAAGACACCTCACTACCATCTTTGTCAGCTCCATCTGAGCTGTGTGTGTGTGTGTGTGTGTGTGTGTGTGTGTGTGTGTGT
>JAJPUD010001431.1:162258-221107 GCA_023553655.1 Myrmecobius fasciatus | reverse complement strand
TGTGTGTGTGTGATCTATTCTCCAGTTCCCTTTGGTGGGCTCATCCTGGTTCTCATTTTTATCCTGTCACTCAGTCAGGTCTACACCTGTCCTGAGTAACTTTTCTATCCCCCAGTAACTATGCCTTAGTTTTGACCTCTTGGCCTCCTTATCCTAATCCTGTCCCCTTTGGTCATTATACTTTTAATGACTAGGATAGAAACAAAAATAAATAGTCTGGCCTAGGATGACCAATGGTGTATAGGGGATGGATGTATAGGGTTACGCCATTTTTATTTAATGAGTATTTACTTATTTATTATTTAGCGAATGCTTTGCTTTTTCTCTGACCTGTCATTTAGTAGCTCTGAGCCTCAAAGAGACTCACTCACTTACTCCACCATGACATTGATATGCAGATAGCTTAGTCTCAGTCTCCTATTATGTGTGATTCTCCCCCTCCCCCCATGCAATGACTGGGAAACTCATTGCCCTCCACTCCCTGGAGCTAAGACCTCCCCCTCCACCCACCTTCAACACTAGCCATTACACACCTGTCAACAAGATACCTATGACCCATTTAGACAAGAGTATCAAGTCCTTAGGGTCTTCTCAGGCAAACCTAGTTCACCAAGAGTTTCACAGTCTTCTCCTGGGGGGAATGTGCAAAGTAAAATATTGATGAGCTATCCGTCTAAGCTATTGAATTTTTAATTAGGATAGAAAGGAGACCCCAGCCCCTGATGTGAAATATGGCTGAGGGGACCCAGGTTCTTGGATGTCGCCTTTGTTAAAATTTCATCTACATTAGCAAACAGATGAAAGCCCTTCACTTACATCATTCTACCTATAAATAAATAATTATAGCTCACATTTATATAACATTTAATAGTATGCAAAGCACATCTCTCATGGCAGCACTGTGAGGTATAGAATGCAAACATCATATTATTCCTGATGAGGAAACTGGGGCTCAGAGATGGATCCCACATCTAAGAAGCTTTAGACATCACTCCAACCCAGCTCATCTAAATACAAGTCCCAGAGCACACAGGTATTTTTTTCTGTTCCCATGACAGCACCTAAGTATCACCATAAACCGAAGAACTCCCTCTTTGATATTCTACAATATCACAGATTTTGAGAATTAAAGGTGACCATTTAGTCTAATTCATTTTTGAAAAGGAATCTCGATTTTCAATTGATTATCACTTATTAAGCACCTACTATATCAGGCACTGTGCTATTTGCTGGGAAAGCAAGACAAACTGATCTCAAACTTGCAAACTCTCTGTGGAGGACAACATGCACATATTTGGCATAAATGAACTGCCTAAGAGCTAGATGTGAGAAATGAGTGCTTTCCAAGCATTGGTGACAGTCAGTGTGAAAGGATGCAAAATGAGGAGGTGGTGTGCCCCTCATAAGGAACAATCTGGCCAGTTGGGTGGATCATACAGAATGTGTGACAGCAAGTGATGTATAATAAATTAATAATCTTAACATGTAGTCCATGGACCAATTTTGCAATCTCAAATTTTGTGAAATAGGACCAGAAAAAAATTGCATCCATATTTCAATATAATTGATTTTCTTTGTAATTCTCTGTATATTCTTTCTTTAAAACATCATTAGGGGAAAGGACCTCACAGGCCATCTAGTCCGAACTATACCTAAAAAGGCATCCCCTCTACTCCATTATGTAAAAACAATCATTTGGCTTCTCTCTCAAGACCTCCAATGACATGGAACTCACTATTTATAAAAGTAGGTATTTCTACTTTGGGTCAACTCTAATCTTATTACCATGTTTTCTTATATCCAGACTATATCTGCCTCTCTGCAGTCTGCACTGACCTTTCCTAATTCTGTCCCTTCGGGTTAAAGATCAAGTCTAATTTGGTCCAGGAAACATGGGAATTCAGCAGGGCTGGGATGGATTTTAAGAACCTAAAGACCACAGACAGACTTGGATGCTCTGAGTCAACTTTTCCAGCATTCCCAACTAGCAGGCTGTGTCACCTCACTAATGAGTATCAGCCAGCACTGACTCTCAAATCTAGAGATAGAGATTTGAGTATTTTGCTTTATTTAACTATCATGAGATTTCAGTCATTCAGAAATTAAGTACTAGGTACCTTCCACATTCAGGATCCTGGGCTAAGTTCTGGGAGACATACAAAGATCCTAGCCCTCTAGGAACTTCTACAACTAGGATAACATGTCACATCATAAAATGGGGGGAGGGGGGGAAGATGATGGGATGAGAAAGGTAGTCATCCAATGCCCTCTTCTGAAAGAGCTGACAAATTCAATAGAATTCCCTAGAGAGGTGAAATGACAGAACTTTGAAATTATAGAACCAGTAGAAGAGGGAGATGGTGGGGGGGGGGGGAGTGGGGGAGATGTACTACTAGGTGGCAGATTGGATAGAGAGAACCAGGAAAGCTCATCTTCCTGAAGTCAAATCTGGCCTCAGATGCTTACTAGCTGTATTATCCTTGGTTGCCTTATTGCCTCAGTTTCTCCATCTATCAAATGAGACGAAGAAGTAAATGGCAAACCAACTAATATCTTTGCTAAGAAAACCCCATAAACGGTCACAGAATCAGACACAACTAATCAACACCATGTAGGGGAAAGGAGTAGAAGGAAATGTCTCATGCTCCCCCTAAGTTTCTTTTTTTAAGCAGAATTTTAAAGGTAACATTACTTTGATTCCTTCTCTATTGCAGAGATCTTGCCTTAGCAATTTGGACAATAACTCCCTTCATGGAACTGAAAGAGCTCTAAGAGAAATAGTCCCGTTCGCCACACCAGACTCTCTGCTGAAGGATACTGGGGATCAGCCACTGTGGTAGCCATGATCCCCTGCTGATCCTGAAGGCCCATTTTTCTGCAGAAACCTGACTCACAATGTACAGCCACACCTCTTGAATCTGTACTCTGGACGATTCAGAAATGATGGCAATGAACCAGGTCAGCCTCAAGTCTAGTTTTGCTCTAAAATACATGGGGGAAACGTGTTTTCTATAGAAATTAATCATATCAACAGATTGCAGAGAAGTATGTTTTTTAAAAAATTTTCTGCCCAAATCCTTTGCAAAGTAAAGCAGTCTATATGTTAATTTCAAATGAAACCTGCCAATTCACTGGGGTATATGTGAATGTGTGAGTGTGAGTGTATGCATGTACAAATAGAGCATTCTGTGTACATGTTGTAGTTCCCCTATAAAAAGTAAGCTTGAGGGCAGAGCCATTTCCTTTCCTGTCTTTTTATCCCTAGAATCTCACACATTGGAGGTAATCAAAAAATATGAATTGAATTGTATTGGCCATTGAAAATATAAATTCATGGGGAAACAGACTGAAAAAAAGTAATTCCATCTTGGAGACCACTTTTCCACAAGGCCTCTTTTCTCTTTTTGAAGAGATACCCATGCCCTATGCACCAACAGAGAATAGGAGAAAGGACATATCCTCTGAAACACACATCAATTCTACTGCTCTTATCTCTTCCTTTCCTGACCCAAGTTTCTCCAGTTTTGCCTCTCCTGGAAGGAAGTTAAGAGAACAACAACAAAAATCTTCCTTTTGCCCCAGGCTGGAAACCAAAGCCTTATTAGATAGTGAGTTTCCAAAGAGAGGAACCACCTGCCAAAAGAATCAGCTGTTGAAAAATTACCCTGCCATTGAAATCCCTTGGAACTGATTATTTCTAGCTAACTCAGTGATGTCATGATTACCAAGCAATGTTCCCAGAAGTCAAACTCTGTGAACTAGCCCAAAAGATGTGGACTTTTCAGAAGTTAATTTCCACTAGGATAACATGTCACATCATAAAATGGGGGGAGGGGGAGAAGATGATGGGATGAGAAAGGTGGTCATCCAATGCCCTCTTCTGAAAGAGCTGACAAATTCAATAGAATTCCCTAGAGAGGATTATGGATTAGCCTCCAAGGTCCCTTCCAACCTGAAGAGTTTATAGTTCTATGAACCATAAAAGAGTAGAGTCATTAAGGGATTAGAGATCAACAATCTCAGACTGGATAGAAATCCATTGAGGTCTCTGTTTTGTTTCTAAGTACAATTCCATTTTGGAGTAGCCAAATGGCACAGTCACAAAGTCACAAAGACTCTTCTTTCTGAGTTCAAATCTAGCCTGGCCCAAGTCATGTAATTCTGTTTGTTTCAGTTTCCTCATCTGTAAAACAAGCTGGAGAAGGAAATGGCAAATAACTCCAGTGTCTTTGCCAAGAAAACCAAAATGGGACCACAAACAGTAGGACATGACTGAAATGACTAGACAACAACATCTCCATTTGTGTCTTGGCCAGTAACTAACCTATAACACCTAATGATAACCTAATGAGTGGTTTATTTCAAAGAGGAAATCACAAATCTGTCAATTCTATTGAGCAAAATTACCATAGGGTAGCATGTAGGCCCTTTGAATTTTGTTCAAGAAAGATTACATGTATTTGATAAAATTATCTTTTTTTAAAATTACAAACCAAATGAAATGAGTTCTTAACACACAGCACAACTTTCCCAGACAAAATTAATGGTTCTCAGAATGATGCTATTGGAATGAGAAGCAAATCTCCCTAGAACCCACCACTCTAGAATGCTGACTGGTCCCTGCCCCTTATTTCAGTCTATTTTTAAGGATAAATGTTGTTTCCCAAATGATTTAAATGTAAAATGATCTTGGGCTTCTTTGCTGATAGGGCTCTGTCCTGCTCAGCAGGACAACAAAGGAATGGAGTCTTGAATTTCAATTATATCCACTACTGAGAAAGTTTAAGATCATAGGATCATGGACTTAAAAAAAGGTCTTGGAAATTAAATAATCCAACCCTGTTGTTTGACAGATGAGGAGCTGGATCCCAGAGAAGTGATGTGCTAAGATTAAATAGGCAGTAATGAGATCATGGCCCACAGGCCACTCTTGTAGTGGTGGATGGTGGCTGTGGTGAAGGTAGTGGTTGTATTGGTAGTGGTGATGATGATGATGATGATGATAGTGGTGGTGGTGGTGGTGGTGGTGGTAGTGATAGAAGAAAAAACAGGTAGAAGAAAAGAAGGAAGAGGAAGAGGAAATCAGGAGGAAGAGGACTTGTAAGAAGAAGTAAAGGAGGAAGAATAGGAGGATTAAGAGAAAGAAAAGGAGGAAGAGGAAGGAGAAAAGGAGAAAGCAGAAAAGGGAAAAGATGAAGCAGAGAAAGAAAAAAGAGAGGAAGAGCAAGAGGAGAAAAAAAGAAAAGGAGCAGGAGGGAGATGTGAAGGAGAAGACATATTCATTTAGCATTTTGTGATTTACAAAGCACTTTGTAGACATCTCAGCTGAGCCTTACAAAAGTCCTTCGAAACAAGTAATACAGGTATTACTTTTTACATTTTACATGTGGGAAAACAGGCTGAGTAAGGTTGCCAAGATCACTTAGCTATTAAGAGTAAGAAGTCAGCTTTGAAGCTGACTTCCTGACCCCAGGAGCAACACACAGGTCATTATGCCTGGCTGCACATTCTCTGCCACACTACATACTATAAAAGAAGTGGTTTTGAGAGTTGGCGTGATCTGAGCTCTCATACAATTTTCCAATACAATAATAATTATATCACTGTTATTCAATAATACCACTAGAGCATTTTAGTATCAAAAACATTCCCCCACAACAACCCTTTAAGATAGGACAAATTACAGGTGAGGAGTCTTTGACTCAAAGAGGCTAAATTCATTGCCCATGATCACACAGAAAAGCTGGGATAGCCAAATCAGATCATCTGACTCAAAGGTCCAGCACAGAGCATCCCAAGACAAGACTTTGCAGCCCCTATTAATAGAATCCCAGTGGATAGTGCTGGTAGTGAAGTGAGGAAGATCCGAGTACAGATCTGTTCTCAGACACTAGATGTGTGAACCTGGGCAAGTCACTTCACCCTGTGTGCCTCAGTTTTCTCATCTGTAAAACAAACTGAAGAAGGAAATGGTAAACTATTCCAGTAGCTCCAAACAGAGTCACAAAGAGTTGGACACAACTGTAATGAATGAACAAGTGTGCCCTAGAAGCACCAAAGTCAAGGAAATAGTGATTTCTCTCACTGCTATCTAAAGAAGAGGCTGCCAAAGGAAAAGTAAAAATTTCTCCATTTTCCCCAAGTGCTAAAGAAGAATTAAAAAAAAAAAACTTCCCCAGATACCTATCTGATCTCTTCTACTAAATTATATATGGGCACTCCTTGAGTGCCCATACTGAGCCTTTTTATTTTTTGTGACTCCTATCAGAGCTTACACATAGTAAGTGCCCCATAAATATTCAGATGAATGGATGAGGCCAGCCCAGAGAATGCCCTTGAAGCCACACTCAAATTGAGAGATAAAGAAATACAGGAGTGCTGTTCACAGCCTGTTAAGTGGAAGAGAAAAGGTGTCCCTGATTTGAAACACTAGAAAAGAACGGTACCTTTTTTTGGATAGTGGCCAGCCCCCAAAGGAGCTACTAAACTACCCTGTTAGAATGTCCTTAGGTTTCCAGATTAGTTTTCCTCATGAGTTGGGATTTGAAGACTATCCCTTAAGGAAGCTGGCCATGCAAGAGCAATTCAAGGGGCAGAGAATTGGGCTGAATAAATAACGACCCAGTTTGAGTTACAGACATTCTGATCAAGAGAGCTTTGTCCTGACTGCTCTGCCTCTGGGAAGCTGAAAGGCAAGAAAAATTCATAGGAAAGGCTGGATTTTCAGGTTCCATCTAAAAAAGCCCATCCATAAGGAACAAATCATAGGAATTTGAAGGGCACCCTCCTCCTGTTCCCTTCTCCCACTCAATGCAGTATGACAAATGGAAAGATGGAAGGCTATCTAGGTACAAATCCCAGCCTGCTCCTGAAGCATGAGTATGACCTCATCACACCTCTATCCAACAAGTTCAAGTAGTTCCCTCTTGCCCTCCAATAAAAAAGCCATCTCCTCTGTGTGACCTTCAGAGCTCTTCACAAGATGGCTCAACCCTCTATTTTCAGACTTCTTTTATATCGCTCTCCTTTATGAACTCCACATTTTAGACAAACTGGACCTACTTTCTGTTCCCAGCACATGATATTTCATCTTCCAGTCTTGTGCCTTCAGGGAGATGGCCCTGCCTCACACCTCATCCCACCCCTGGAAAGCTCTCCATACTCATCTCTACTTCTTAGAATCCCCTCTTAGAAGCTGCTCTCAAGTCTCAGTTCATGAGCCGCCTCTTAACATCAAGCTTTTCTTCATCTCCTACCCACCTACCCAATTATGCTGTTATTTGCTTTTTATATATCTTGTATTGATTTTTCCATGTATTTGTTGCTCCTCCACCACCCCTACACACACACAAACACACACACACATACACACACACACCCTACCTCTGTGGAATAAAGGACTGCTTTGGGTTTTATCTATTTTTTACATTTTTTAACTGCATCTCACCCAGGCTTGAAATATAACAACCTCATGGGCCTGATCTCACTGCTGATGGACATGGAAGCTTTGACCAGATCTATATCTGATGAAGGGTTCTGCTGGATTATTTTGTGGGACTGTTTGAAAAAAGAAAAAGCAAGGGACTGAATTAAGACTATCAGTACTATCACAAGAGATGTTATGGAAGGAGAATCAACAGGATTTCATGAGGGAGTGCTGAGAAGGGTAAGGATAAGAGAGAGGAAGGTTAAGGACAACTCAGAAATTATGAATATGGATGATTACAAGCACAGTAGTATCCTTAACAGAAGTGGGAAATCTGGAAGAGAGATAGATCCAAGAGAGAAAATGATGAGTGATACTTTGACAATCTTGAATCTGAGTTGTCACAACCTATTAGGCTAAGGTGCCCAGAAAGCAATTGATAACATTAGCCTGGAGCTAACATTAGCTCTGGTATATAAAACTTGAAATATATAAATGTGAATTAGTCATAGAATCCATAGGAACAGATGTGTTTCACAATGAAAACATGTAGGGGAAGGAAATAAGGTGAATTGAGGAGTGACCCAGAGGTGAATATTGCCAAGGTTAAATTTTACTGACAGGATATGGATGTTGCTTGGACAAAGGGTAAGAGATTTAAGTCAGTACATAGTGGAACCATTTACCTATAGGGTCATGACTGTAAAAGAAGGAAATTGTAGGCAGCAGGAATGATGGAATTGGAGAAGAGGAGCTAGAAAGGCTAGAGATTGTGTTAAGAATGAATAATAGATTTAGAAAAAGTGAAGCAGAGGGGGAAAGAGAAGAAAAGGAGAGTATAAAAAGAGAGAAAAATTTCAAAATTCAAAATGTGGAGCTGGTAGAGTTAAGGAACAAAACAGATCTAACCATGTCTGTTTATAGCTGAGGTAGAAGGAAAATGGACAGTGAGGAAATTTTTGAATTAAGGACAAAAATATTCATGTGGCCATCATTACAAATATGGAAATCTCCAAGCAGGAGAGTAGTGATTGGACTACGGAGTTCAGAACTGAAATGAACAAAGGTTTCCATGAGTGCAAGAAGCCAGAAAGAACATGAGAGGAAGATATTTGCAAATAGGAGAAACTGTTAGTCATAGATAATAGCAATAGATCACTTTCTCAAAGAAGAAGAGAATTTAGAACTCAAAAAAAATTTAAATAAATGTTTATAATTCTTTTTATGTAATTTGAAAAATAAAATATTTACTTTTTAAAGTAGATAATGACATGGGATAAGGGGAGAACAGAAGGACAAGGGACTGGCAAAGGTAAGAGTTGAACTAAATTGGAATGAGAAAGTGGGGAGAGGTAGCTTGAGAGAGTTTTTGCACATTGAAAGTGAATCATAGAAATTGAAGAACAAGTGGTTGAACTTGATATCCACACACTATAGATGGAAAGCATCATTGAATAAGAGCATTTAGGGGTCACACCATGGCTTGAGAAAATTGGCAGTATGCTGAGTGAAATCAGCAGAACCAGGAGAACATTATACACAGCAACAAGACTATATGATGATCAATTTTGATGGACATGGTTCTCTTCAACAATGATGTGATTCAAACCAATTCCTATTGTTCAGTGATGAAGATAGTCATATACATCCAGAGAGGCCTGTGGGAACTGAGTGTGAACCACAACACAGCATTTTAACGCTTTCTATGAATATTTCCATGCATTTTGTTTTCCTTCTTAGGTTGTTTTTTTCTTCTTCTCTTTCTAGATCTGATGTTTCTTGTGCAGTAAGATAACTGTATAGATATGTATACATGTATTGTATTTGTCATATTACCTGTCATCTAGGGGTGAGGGGTGGGGGGAAGGAGGGGAAAAGCTTGGGAAAAAAAAGTTTTTGCAAAGGTCAATGTAGAAAAATCACTCATATGTTTTGTAAATAAAAAGCTTTATTAAAAGAAATAAAAAATAAAAAATAAAAAAAATAAAAAAGAGAAAATTGGCAATAATGGTGGTCCTATGGTAAAAAAGATTCCACTAATCCAGGACAAGGAACAGAGGAAGCAGGTTTTACTCTTCTGTCTCTATCAAAATCTTCGTGAATAGTTATAATACTATGGATTATCTATGTGCAATGTACTTCCCCCACTGGAATGTAAACTTCTTGAGGACAGGGACAATGTCTTGTGAAAACTTTACATCTCCTCCAGCATCTACCATAGCTTTGTAAACAATGTAAACAAATATAAACAATTTAGACTGTTTTTACATTAAATTAAAAACATAATATAGTTATATGATATAGAGACACTATCAAAACCTCTTTAAATGCCCTGAAAATTTTCCTTCCTCAAAAATAAGGCTTTTTCAATGTGCCACCTCATGCTCAATTCATTGCCCATTTTGTCTATAGGGCCAACCTGAGGCTAAATCATAAAGGATCTCATCCCTTCCCTCATAGACTCCCTCCTTTCAGCTTCCCAGAGGCAGAGCAGTCAGGACAAAGCTCTCTTGATCACCTAAACTAACCTCTCTCCAGTGTGCTAAGCTTATAGTGATTAATGGTACTCTCTCTCACCCCTAGCTTGACCCATTAATGGGAGCCAAAACAGTGTCTTCAGGACACTAGGAAATGAATCTTTTAATAGTGGAATTTCAAATACTAGCAGAAGAGAAAGCTCGAGATACCACTCCCCCTTTTTCATTCCCTCCCCAGCCTGTCCTCAGTTTCTCCATATGTAGCCTGAGAAAGATGGATTAAACAATTACTCTTTCAGCTCTAACATTCTATGAATCTAAACCTAACGGGTAAGAAGCGAAGTCTTTTCATGACAGATCCCACTGGTTGTCAGTGGACCCTACCCGAACATCTCATCCATTAAAAATCAGAATTTTCTTTTCTGGATTGTGAACTCCTTTCAATAAAGTAATAAGCAGAAGGCAGCAGACCTGAGAGCTGCCTGAGATAAGGAAATAATAAATGTGTTGCCTTTCTCTCTCCTGGAGAGGGTGTGAGGTGAAGTATAATTTTTGTAAGTAAAAGCTTAACCTTTAAGAAGCCAGTTAAGGAAGCTCAATTACTTGTTCCCAAACCCAAGGAGACACTTGCTCCAGAAATATTTATAAAGCCCATACTATGTGCAAACAGTTCTATTAGGAGAAGGAAGAAAAAAGGAAATAAGCATTTTCTAAGCCCCTGCTATGTGCCAGGTTTTAAACACTTTTAAAACATTATTTCATTTTATTCTCACAACAAACTTGAGAGAGAGGTACTTTAATTATCTACTTTAATTATCCCTATTTTAAGGCGAAGACACTGAAGCAAATAAAGGTTAAATATTTTGTTCAGGGTCACAGAGCTAATAAGTGTCTGAGAGTGGATCTGAACTCAGGTTTCCTGACTCCAGGCCCAGAGCTCTATTCATTGCACCACCTATCTCACCTGCAGGCCATGAAAGAACTACTAGAACAAAAACGAAAACAAAAATCCATTTCTCCCCTCCACATACAAGAAATACCCTGTGCAAATTATGAGTTTGCACTGTGAGACTCAGTTTCCCCCAAAAGAGGTATTGGATTATACCTAAAGTATCTTTCAATGTTGACATTCATAGGATAATAGGTTGGAAAAGCTTTTCTAAAATCTATCAAAATTTGCTAACAGTCCAAGAAGTAATATAAGGCAGCCTATAGGAACCCAAAAAAGGTTTGTAGGCTACAGGATTGTAGGCTGAGATATATTCCTAAGGACTGAAGCATCATGGAGGAAGGAGGACTTGATATGGACCTCCAAGGAGATACGGGGTTTATTCAGATTTAAAAAAAAAAAAATTAGAATGGGAGCAGCTAGCTAGGTGGTGCAGTGGATAGAGCACCAGCCCTGAAGTCAGGAGGACCTGAGTTCAAATCTGATCTCAGACACTTCACAGCTGTGTGACCCTGGGTAAGTCACTTAACCCAAATTGCCTCAGGAAAAAAATAGACTGGATATGGAAAAGGAGGTAAAAGCTTAAGAGAAGGTTCAGAAGCAGACAAGACTACAGAATGAGGAGTAAAAAGATCATCCCTACTGAAGGAGAGCATTAAAATAGACCAAGAAAAGACTGAAATGACAGTTTGGGATAAGAAGGTGGAGAACTTTTAATATTGAGTTAAGAAATTTGGACTTAATTCTTCTGGGAGTAGGAAGTCATCAAAGATTTTTGGACAGGGGAAGGAAGGGCACAATCAAGATTAATGAATCCAAAATAAGGTAAGCCCAGACACATCTGCCTCACATCTAATTAAATGAAATATCTAAAGTGCTTTGCAAACCATAGTTAGATAAATGCAAACTATTATTATTATACTCATTTTGCACACAACTTGTTTTTACATAGCTATATACTGCTGTTTCTTCTCAATAGCCTATAGTTATAACAATAATAGCTAACCTTACATAGCACATTAAGATTTATAAAACATATTTGCACACATGTCATTCCATCCTTACAATAACTTTGTGAAATAGAGAAAATGCTCTTATTATCCCCATCTTACAGGTAAAAAAAATTGAACTTGGAAGTGACTAAGCTACCTGCCTAAGGTCACTCATAGTAAGTACCTGTAGAAACTCTAAACTTCAAGTCAGATGCTCTCTCACCTTCTAACACTTAGGTCCCTAAAATGTTTGAGCAGCCTAGGTGGTGCAGTGAATAGAGTGCTGATTATGTGGTCAGGATGATTCATTTTCATGGGTTCAAATCTGGTCTTACCCACTTATGAGCTGTATGATCCTGGGTTAAGTCACTTCACCCCACTTGCCTCAGTGTCCTCCTCTATAAAATAAGCTGAAGAAGGAAACAGCAAATCCCTCCAGTATTTTTGCCAAAACAACTCAAACGGTCACAAAGAGTCAGATGCAAATGAAAATGGCTCAATGTCAATCTAAAACATCTTAAGGGGATGGACTTTTAAAAATTACCTTCTATTTGTTTTATTCATTCTCACATTTTACAAACTGTTTCTCACAATAGAATATAAGCTTCCTGAATGTTTTTCTCTCATTGAAGTCCTTGTTACATGGTAGGGGTTAAATAAATTCTTGATGAATCAAATGGAATTGAATCTGAAGCTTTGTCTTTGGCTCCTGGCACAGAAGCAGACTCATGCCTGAAGATATGGGGGGTGAGGGTGGAGGGAAAATCCAGGTACCTGATAATTGGCCCTGCCTGCCTAATACAGCCTGGCATGGGAGAGAGAAGGAAAGGAGGTGCCCCTAGGCTCAAGCTAAGATGGAAAACCCCAAGTTTTACCTTGAATCTAAAGCAGCAGCAGGTTAACAACTAAATTAAACCAAAGATTGAGCTCAGCTTCTTCTTTTTCCCCTTCTCAGGGAACATAATCAGACTCTATCATTGCAGGTACTGCCAGGGAGAAGCTGGTGATTGGGTTCTGGTGGGTATAAGGGCCCTGGCCCCTTTATCTGAAGGGTATTTCAGAGTATCCCAAGTATTCCCGTGAGCTCCATCCCCCTCACATTTCCAATCTGCTATAAGCACAAGGAGAGAATTTCTGGCACAAGATCTGAGACAACCCTGGGGATTCAGGGGACTGAGAGTTCCAGAATGAGGGGCAGATAGAGGGGGAAAGTCTCAGGAAGATTTTAGTGATCCAGGCCCCACAAGAGTGACTCACATAAGCCCTGGGGCAGATTCTGGAATCAAGCCCAAGTGCATCTCCAGAGATGGGCTGATAAGCAGTTAGGAGAAGAAATCTTCTAGAGGATGTGGGTTTTGATGGGGACTTTTCTGCTCTGCACGTGTCTCTTTCCCCCAAAGCTTTGCTGATCCCTCCCCCCAAGGGGCTGAGACCACAGAAACAAGGGAGATAGAACATGGAGTTTCCCCCACTCAACTTCCCAGCCTAGAATTAGAGAAAGTGAAAATTACAAGCCCCTCTGATTGTTCTCTAAAGATCCCTTCCAGCTCTAAGATTTGTGATCTTATCCTATCCCCTGTCTTTTACAAGATGGTGAGAAGGGGCATCACATTCCCAAGTTCACAGAGCTGGTCAGTGGCCAAGCCAGGACTAGGATCCAGGACACCTCCTCCTGGTCCTGTGTTCTTTGGGAGGACAGACTCAAGGTCACTGTGATAGTACTAAGGGATATATTAAGGCAGAACCAAAAGAAGACAGAGGGTGTTTATAACAAACTTCTACAACCTCATAATACTCCTGAGGGCTGATAGACTTTAACATCAAGATCTGAGATAGCTCTGGTGCTGCTGCCTCAAGAACACAGGAAGAAAGATCCATATTTCTTGTAGGATGACCATGCTGAGGCACTAAATTATTCCTTCCCCTTATTAACAAAAAAGGGAATCTATATATGAAATAAACACTCAACTAACAGTGAATAAGCACTTATTCTGTACTATATATATTGTGTGTATCTATGTATTTTCATGTACTCCTTCCCATTAGAATATGAATGTTCTAGAGCAAAAATTAAGTTTTTGTCTTTCTTGGTATCCTCAGCATTATCACTGACCCTAATATATAGCAAGGATTCAACATATACTTGCTGAATGATTAACTACATACTAGGCCAAATACTAAGTCCCACAAATACCCAAAAAAGGCAAAAAAACAGCCCCTAGTCTTCAAAGAGCTTACAATCTATACAAAAGAAATACAAGATAATTCAGAAAATAATTTCTGGATATACAGGGAACAGCTCATGTTAAAGTATGTGACTTGAGCTTTGAAGGAAGCTAGGGAGCAAAGAGGATAAAGAAATGGACTCCAGGTCAGCACAAATGTACAAAGATGGGAGCTGGCATGTCCTGTTTAAAAAACAGCCTGATCAGTTTGGCTTGGCCAAAGGGCATGAAGGAGAAGATATATGATAAGACTGGATAGGTAAGTTGGAAACACTGTATGTGGGGTTGTAAGTGCCAAACACAGATGTTTTTATTTGATTCTAGAAGTGATAAGGAATCATCAGTTTATTGAGTTGCATGGTTGAACCTATGCTTTTAGGAATATTACTCTGACAGTGTGATCCATATCATATTATTGAAATTTTTTTTAATCTACTCTTGTCACAGGTGCTATTTGTAAATTCTGTAACTGCACCTTAGCTTGAGTCTGGAGTCCCTCTTCCTATAAGCAGTTGAAAAAAAAAAGGGTTATAATGGATAAACAATCCACTAAGTCAATCCTTCAGTGCATCAATTTTAGACAGACACTGATGATGGACAATGAACCCAGAATTGAATGGGAGGAGATCATGCTGGGTCACATTTGAAAAACTAGCTAGCACTTCCAACTAAGCTGCTCTGACACACAAAGGCCCGACTTTTTTCCATTAATATTCTCCCAGAGATGCTAATAGGCTGTGAATCATGGAACTCTACAATCTTCAAAAGAATCAAGATTAGAGGTGATGGAAGGTAAATGGTGAGAGTGACAAATCAGACACCATTAAGAATGCGTGTAACTGACAAAAGGAGGTGAGACCGGTCAAGTGGCACAAAAGAGAGACATGAAATAAGGGATTCAAGGATTGTACTGGTATCCTCACACTATTAAAAAAAAAAAAAAAAAAAAACAGGGGAAGATATCTGCATTGATGCATTGGATGGATCCTTCATGGAGGATTTAAAAGAATGCCATGAAAATGAATCCCAGAGGATGAAATGAAGAAAGTTGTAATCTGCAATGGCAACATGTATCAATGCTCAAGGACACAAACCATTTCATTTTTAATTCTGCATCCTCAGCATTTAGTTCAAGGAATGGCATATATGTACTCAGAGCTCAAAGAGTTTTGTTGATTGATTAACTGACCTCAGGACCATCAAAGTATGACAGTATAATAGATCAGTATAATAATGCCCCTAAAAGGAGAAAATAGTGCAATATCAGGGAAAGAGTCCAAAATCCGAAGTCAAGGGATATATGATCTAGCCTACTATCTCAAGGAAATCACATTACTTCTATGTGCCTCAGTTTCTTCATCTATAAAATGAAAAAGATACATTATATGAGCCTTAAGATCCCTTCCAGCTTGAAAATTCTGTGCTTCTGGGACTTCTCAGTCTTCTTTTGTGTTTCAGAAAAGGCAGTGTTACTAAAAATTCTTCCTTAAAAAATCATTTTAAAAAGCCCTTTCATCTTCCTTTTGCCATATAGTCAGAAAGCACCCAAGGTCCCAGCCTACTAATCCCTTGCATAAATTCATTTAAACAAAATTCTTCTATGAGGTGCTCAAGCAAAAATCCTCTTACAATTTATAGACATATGTATATTACACCAGGAAGTTGAAGAACTAAGTCTCTTAATGTTCCTATTGGAAACACATTTAGATCCTCATTTATTGCCTGAGGTGAAGCTTCAGTAATCCTGCCAGGCCAGAATACTTTTGGCCCTCCTGGACACAGAAGCAATCTCAGCAATGTCAGAATGGTCTCCTTCTGAAAATCAGGTTTAGCAATGAAGTAAAGAAAATGTGCTGAGTTTCTAACTGATCAGGCCAAAGACTAATTGAAGTCAGACCCAAGGATACCAGAATCCAAACTTCAGGAGGGACAACCCAGCTTTTAAGAGCAAGAGCTGCTGCTTCTGTAGGTGTAGAAAGAACCATTTTGTCCTTCAGACTAATTGAATCTCAAATGAGACATAGTCTGGGAACTGAAGAAACAGGAAAGCTTGTCTGCCTTTTCCCATCAATGGATGAACAGGAAAAGCAAAGTTAAAACTGAGTTTGCCAACATCATTGAATCTTTTTCAGTTTCTCTTCTGTTGACCTGGTTGAGAACATTTTTTAAAAAATGATTTGGCAGAAAAAACAATAATGACTGTGTATCCAAAGAACTTGGGTCAAACCCTAGAGCTGACACTAGCTAGATGGCTTTGGGCAAAACACTTTACCCCCACTGGGTCTACATTTCCTCACCTATAAAATGCAGATAGCATTACATTCACTTTCTACTTTGAAAATTAGTGTGAATAAAAAAAAAATCTTTTAAAAATATAAAGTGCTAAATATATATGAGTTAATAACAGGATATTTTTGGTTTGTGCCTGTAATTTAGAGACTGCCTCCATTCCCACAGGTCCATGCCTATTTTGAAACGGATCCTCAGCAAGAGGAAATGTTTTTTCCAAGCTCACACTACTGGTTAGTGGCCAAGCCAGCCCCTAGAACCCAGGTTACCTCCTTCTCTAATACTATATCCTTTCCACCAAATGACAAAATGAGTTCTTCAAAGAGATCATTGTGCTAGCACTGAGGCCAAGATTAGTAGAGAATATATCAAGAAAATGGAGCCCACTCAGAACAAGTTCTCCTGATGATGGAACCAGAGTTGCCTGGAAAAATAAGGCTAACAGAGTGACTTATGCAGAGTAGATAAACAATATGCTATTAGAGGCAGAATTGAAACCCAGATCATCATGACCCCATATCTGACACTTGCACAAGTTCACCCCATAGACCCCAGTTTAAGAATCTCTAATCTAGAAGAATCCTTAAGAGTGAGATTTTTAAGGTCCTCTTCTGGCTCTCCACACCCCAGACTTCAAATTTTGCCATCTGGCAATCAGTTAAAGAAAGTGCAGATCTTACTCTAGTGAAGAGAAAACTCATGGGAGATATAATTAGCTATTTCCTAGGACAGCAGAGGATGATATGGGCAAATAGTATTGTGTAAATAACAAATATAAACTTGGACAGATTTCAAATAACAGAGGATAGAAGGAACTGACATGTTACAGTTCATGGGGACATGAAGTCAGGCACATTTGAATTGCTATAGAGTGAAAGAGGGATAGACTTGGTGTTCTTTATCTTAGAGAACAGAACTAGGGAAATGAGTGAAAGATACACAGAAGTAACTTTAGACTTCCTGTTAACATGAGGTTTGGAGGGGTTTTTGTTGTTGTTGTTGTTTTTACAATTTAGAGCACTCTCAAAGTGGACCAGCCTACCTTGGAGGAGAGAGCACAGGATTCCATATTATTGGAGGTCTTCAAAAAGAGGTTGACTGACCAGTTGTTAGATATAAAACTGAGGAGTCTTGTACAGTTGAAGAATAAATTAGGTGTTTTCTGAGGCCCTTCTTACTCTGAGAGTTTGCAATTCTGGGATTCAATGAGGGACATACAGAGGCATTTTAGGGGTCCTTTCCAATGTCCAGTCAGGTAAAGTGACACACAGGGAAAGAAAGCCTTCATTCTTATACATGACCCATAAAACAAACACAGGTAAATCCATTTGCCATGAATTCCACGTCTTGCCTTCATAAAATGAATCTTAATTTTTTTTAAATAATCTAAGCAAGAAGGGACAAAAACATCTTCCTTCCAAACACTGTTCTGACACCACCCATTTTAGAGAATAACAAATCTGACAGGTTTAGAATTGATCGTAACATTGTTAAGAAGGTGGCAAGAGGATTTAAATACCTTGTCCTGAATTCCCCTGTTATTCTTTCTTACAGAGACATTTCCATAGGACCACATCTTTTGTCCTTAGCACTTTCATGACATAGCTAAAATATCACCCCAGGTCCAGGAGATGTGAATAATAAAAGAATGGCCTTAAATCCAGCAAAGGAAATATTTAAGTTGAAAACTGAAAGAGGAGTACCAAATAAGAACTGGGTTATATCCCTGGCTATGATGCCAACCTACTTTGTGACCTTGATTAAACAAGTCATTTTCCCTCCCTAAGCCTCAGTTTACCTCTCTGTAAAGTAAGTGGACTAGACTAGACTGCCTCCAAGATCTCCTCCAGCTCTAACATTTTCAAGCCAAGTGAGCACCCAGTTGAAGAAATTTTGATTCAATTCAGACAGCATATTAGTGAAAAGAGCCCTGAATTCAAAGTTTGTCTATGCCACCTACTTTCCATATCACTTCTGGCAAATAATTTAATGTCTCTAGGCTGCAGATTTTTTGATCTATAAAATGAAGAGCTGGACTAGATAACCCCTAAAATCCCTTTAAGATCTAGATCTACAAACTATGATTTGTGAGCCTTCAGTAAATTCACTTAACCTCTCTAGGCCTCAGTTTCCTTATCTGTAAAATGAGGGGCTGCACTAGATGACTCTATGATCTTGTGGTTTACGAGCTTACAATATTTCATCTCTTTTGGTCTCAGTTTCTTTTTCTGTAAGATGAAACAGTTGGACCAGTTGACCTTCAAAATATGATACCAAGGATGCCCTCCATTTTTAAATATTCTAATCCTATCAGTTTGGTTCTATGGCAAAAGATGGAGGATGAAAATGGGGTTGAGAAATAAGGTAAAAGGCAAATGTCAAGCAGCTTAAAAGCATATCTCTCAAACACCATACAGGGTTTGGGCATAACTGGGCAGGATTTAATTATTCACTACAGTGCTAATGCAGGCCAGTGCCAGAGGAAAGCAAACTACCTCTCACTTGTTCACTGACAGACTGGCTTTTCTTTCAGGCCTGGCCTGACAAGTTGATGGAATAGGTCTGCATTGCTCTCCTGAGCCCCCTGGTGATCAGCTGGGAGAGAAGTCTCTACATTATGCCACTCTAGCAACCAAAACTTGGAAGCCCCCAAAGCTACAGGGTACAGAGGAAACACAGGTATCTGCAAGTCTGGACTCCCTATGATCAAGTGAAGCTTCTTCCCTTAGCATCTGGAGATTCAGATACTTCCTGTGATATCTGGCCACCCTGGTTGCTAAACCAGAGTCAGAAAAAAAAAAAGAAAGAAAGAAAGAAAAGGAAGGAGAAAGGAAGACCAGACTGAATGTTTTCTAGACAGATACTCCAGCTATCTATTATATACATCTTGCCTCTCCCCTTCTAACCTGACCTCTTTCCACCAACAAGGGATGGGCCTATTTTCATTAAATTTAGCACTGATAAGAGACCTTAGATGTCTTCCAATCCAATCTCTTGTTATACAGATAAGGAAACTGAGGCCATGGTCACTGAGATTATGTCAAAATTAGTATTTGTACCCAAATCCTCTAATTTCAAACTGTAACTCTTTCCACTACATGACCCTTGGAGGAAAATAAGGCTGAAAGAGGGAGAATTAGTCTTCCAAAATCTCACAAGGTAGAAAATAGCAAAAGCAGAATTTATACCCAATTTATACCCAATTCTCCTAACTCCAAATCCAAGATGGTTTTAATTAAGCACAAAAAACCAAGGGTAGCATTCTGATTTGTGATCATGACTGAGAATGTTCTAAAATGGTAAAGAATCAAAATGCCTAGTATCAAGAGGGCATCAGCCTCAGCCCCCTTTCAGAACAGTAAAGTAAATAACTATTATCCCCCTTTCACAAATGAGACAACTGAGGTTAAATGAGTTGCCCAACAATACAAAGCCAGATGGAGGGGTAGAGGGGTGGAGAATAGATGCTAAGTTCTCTGTCTCCTCTTGGAGCATTTCTTTCATCACATTATTCTAACTCTCCTGACTAGTTATGCTGCAGTGATTTCACCACAGACCACATCTGTCACTGAATTGGGATTACCTTTGTAATCAGAAAAAATGGGCTGCGGGTACATTTATTTTTCACACTGATGGACGATACAGCCTTTTCTATAACCAAAAGACAGCTTCCATTAACTAGCCCAAACTTAACAAAATCAGCCTTCATGCCTCTGATCAACAAAATAAATCTTACTTAGACAAAAGAGACTCTCCAGAAGCTTCTCCCTGAGGAAGACATTCAGTTTTGGCCTTCACAATGTGTAGAAGTTGCAAAGCCTGTCCTTTTGGGGATCCTAAAATCACAGGCTGGGATGGCTGTCAGGATCCTTCACAATATCTGCAGAATCCCCCTGTTTCAAAGCATAATGATATATTTCTAGGCCAGATAGAGTTAGAGCTGCTCCAAGGAAAGAATATATATCCATCTGTGTCTCCCTGTGTAAGTAGAGGTATACACTTGTGATAAAGACATCAATAAGACTCCTCCCATCCACTCACCCCCAAAAAAGCCTCCCAGGGGTGTGTATGTCCTCGTGATGATAATCGCTAATGGAATTTTCTTTCTTTGGCTTAAAGCTTTATTTCCTACCAAAATGCAACCACCCCCTCTTCAGAAAAAAAAAAAAAAAAAAAAAAAAAGACCTTGCATTAACTCATCTTTCAGTTTACCCTTTAGTATAATTAAGTTTATCAAAGTCTTCCCACAGAGGTTGAGGTAAGGAAATAGCATTAATACAGTGAAGACAAATTAGGAAATAAAAGGGTATAGGAAAGATAAGGGTAAAATAAAAAACTTGGGTAACAATGAAGTTTTACTTATCTCTGAATTTTTTTTGTAGTCAATTTTGAAGGAAAGATATTACTACCATATGGGAAAGAAAGATAGTTACAACATAGATATTGGCGTCAAAATTCCAAAATATCTCAACAATTAGAAAAATGGGTCAAATCAAATAAGGTGAAATTTAAGGGATAAATGTAAAGTGCTGTACCTGGGATTCAAAAAATAAGTATAAACAGGTGGTTAGAAAGCAGGGTGCGACTACTGGGAGCCAAGATGGCAGCATAAGCAATAAATTGCTATAGCTATTCCATATTCACATACAGCCATAAAATAGCACCCTAAAACAAATCCTGAAATGACAGAACAAGTAAAAAAAAAAGATGAGATAAAACAATCTTTGAGCTCAAGAAACTTGGAAAATCAACAGGAATGATCTGTCTCAAGTAAAAGAGAAGCACTGTCCAGGACAGAAAATATCCCAGCAAGTCAGAAGCAAGACCTATCTCATGAAACAGCAGATCCTGAGCCCCCGTGCATTGGGGCAGGCAAACACTAACACCAGGACCCCCCCCCCCCCGGGGGGGGGGGGAGCCAGAGGACCAGCAAGACTCCAGCTATGAGAATCACCAAGTGCTTCAGCAGATCTGGGACAAATAGATAAATAACAGGTACCAAAGCAAACAGATGGCCACCAGCCAGGCAGGCCCTGATACTTGCTTCATTACAACCCTGGGCAAATAGGCAACTTCCAGCTGCCAGACTTCCATGTGCTTCAATGTAGGCCTGGAGAATTACAAAAATATCCCACCAGTCTCAGCACATTCTAGCACTAGGACTCCTGGCTCAGCATCAGGTAAACTGCCAGACCCCTATGTCCTCCAGTAGTGCCAGCCACCCACGACTCCATTCCTTCAGCACAGTACCAGACTTGAGAATCCTTCATGGGCCTCAGAACAACATCAGTGTAGCACTACAAGGCCTGGCATAAGAAACCTGAGACAGTATCACTCCTACCGTGGCAGCAGAGCTCAAATTTAAAAGAAAGGGTGAAAGGCTAAAAAAAGATGAGCAAAAAAAAAAAAAACAACAACAACAACAACAACAAAAAGAATCTGACCATCACAAGTTATTATAGTGACAAGGAAGCTGACACAAACTCAGAACAGGACAATGTCAAAATATCTATGGACAAAACCCCAAAGAAAAACAGGAAGTCATCTCAAGCCCAGAAAGAACTCACTGAAGAGCTTTTAAAAAGATCTTAAAATCATATAATAGAAGTAGAAGAAAAATTGGGAAAAGAAATGAAAGTTATGCAAGAGAATTTTTTTTTAAAGAATCAACAGCTTGGAAAAAAGAAAACTGCTTAAAAAGTAGAACTGGTCAGATGGAAAAGGAGATACAAAAATCCTCTGAAAAAAACAATTCCTTAAAAAAGTACAATTGGCTATCTATCTTAGAACATTCAAAAGCTGATTGAAGAAAACAACTTAAAAGTTAAAATTTGGCAAGTGGAGGGTAAATGACTCTACAAGACATCAAGAATCAAACAAATTCAAAAAATAGGAGAAAAATGTAAAATTCCTCATAGGAAAAACAACTGACCCAGAAAATAGATCCATAAGAAACAATTGACTACCTGAAGCATTTGAATACCTGAAAGCCATAATAAAAAAAGAGGACTTGGACAACATCTTTCAAGGAAAACTCTCCTAATATCCTGGAACCAGAGGGCAAAATAGGCATTGAAAGAATCCACCAATCACCTCAGGAAAGAGATCCCAAAATAAAAACTCCAAGAAACATTATAGTTAAATTTCAGAACTATCAAGTCAAGGAAAAAATATTGCAAGTGCAAGAAAGAAACAATTCAAATATCAGGGAACCACAATCAGGATTATATAGGACTTAGCAGCTGCAACATTAAAAGATTAGAGGCAAGGAGTTAAAACTACAGCCAAGGATCACTTACCTGGCAAAATTGATAATAATACATGGCAGGGGAGGGGAATGCTCTTTCAAAGAAATAGAAGGATTTCAACCTTTCATAAGGAGAAGACCAGAAATAAGCCAAAAATCTGATCTCCAATATCAAGACCCAAGACAAATAGGTAAAAAAAAAAGAAAAGAAAACATAAGGGATCCAATAGTTAAATTGTTTATCTCCTTACATGGGAAGATGATACTTGTACATCTTAAAAATTTCAAAACTACTAGGACATCTATATCTTACCAGAGACTATGGGTATAAGGTGAATTTGAGAACATGAAATAAAAAATAATTAAGGGATAAGAAAGAGGAGTACACTGGATTCAGAAGAAAGGGAGAAGTAGAATGAGTTAAATTATTTCATATGAAAAGGCATAAAAGACCTACTAGAGTGGAGAAGAAGATGGGAAGATGGGTGATAGCCATTGCTTGAACCTTACTTTCATCAGTATTGGCTCAAAGAGAGAATAATATACACAGTCAAAATTTTTTATTAAAACTTTTTATTTTCAAAACATATGCGTAGACAATTTTCAACATTCATCCTTGCAAAACTTTGTGTTCCAATTTTTTCCCTCCCTTTCCCCCACCCCTCAGCAAATGGCAAGTTCTTTCATACGTTTCTATATTTATCATGCTGCACAAGAAAAATCAGATCAAAAAGGAAAAAAAGAGAAAGAAGACAAAATGCAAGCAAACAACAATAACAACAAATGAAAATACTATGTTGCGATCCACACTCAGTCCCCACAGTATTCTCTCTGGGTGCAGATGGTTCTCTTATCACAAGAACATTGGAACTGGCCAATTAGTTGAATTTAGAAATCTATCTTACTTGCAGAAAAATAGGAAGGGAGAAAATTAAGTGAAGGGGACTTGGAAACTAATAGAAGGAAGGGCAGATTGGAGAAGGTGAGATATAGAAGCAAGATGAAGAGGAAAAGGATAAAAGGAGAGAGAGGACAAACAAGAGGAAAACTAGACTGGAGGGAAATACACAGTTAGTAATTGTAACTATGAATGTGAATGGGATAAACTCTCCCATAAAACAGAAGCATATAGCAGAAAAGATCAAAAACCAGAATCCTACAATATGTTATTTGCAAGAAACACAAGAAGTAGAGAAACATACACAGAGTAAATATAAGGGACTAGAATCTACTAACAATCCTAATCTCAAAGTAAAAGCAAAAACAGACCTAATTAAAAGAAATAAGAAAAAAACTACATCTTATTAAAAAAGTATGAGAGGAATGAAATATATATGTATATATATGCATATATATACATATATATATGCACCAAGTGTATAGTATCCATATTGTTAAAGGAGAAATTAAGTAAGTTACAGGCATTATGAAATGCAAAAGAGATAATTTTGATTATATTAAAAATAAAAGCTTTTGTAACAAACAAGACCAATGCAACCAAGATTAGAAGAAAGGCAGAAACCTGGTATATCACATAAAAGCCTCATTTTTCAAATAAATCAAGTGATAAATGATTAAAGTGCATGAAAAGGCAGTTTTCAGAAATCAAAACTGTCTATAGGCAAATGAAGAAGTGCTCTGAATCACATTTGATTAAAGAAATGCAAATTAATATAACTCTGAGGTACCACTTCACACCTGTCAGATTGGCTAAGATGAGAAAAAAAAAGGAAAATTATAAATGTTGGAGAGGATGTAGGAAACCTGGGATGCTGATGTACTATTGGTGGAGTTGTGAATTGACCCAACCATTCTGGAGAACAATTTAGAATTATGCCCAAAGGGCTACAAAACTATGTATACCCTTTGACTCAGCAATACTACTACTAGGTTTGTATCCCAGAGAGATAATTAAAAAGGGGAAAGGATATATGTGCACAAAAATATTTACAGCAGTCCTTTTCATGGTGGCAAAATATTGGAAACTGAGGATGACTATGAATTCAAGAATGGCAGAACAAGCTGTGGTACATGAATGTAATGGAACACTATTGTCCAATAAGAAAGGACCAATAGGCAGATTTCAGAAAAGCTTGACAAGACTTCTATGAACTTATAAAAAGTGAAATATCAGAAGTAGGAAAATGTTGTACACAATATCAGCAATATTGTACAATGATCAACTATGAATGACAGATCTTCTCAGCAGCCAAATGATCGAAAACAAGTACAAAGGACTCAAGAAAGAAAATGCTATCCACACCCAGAACTGATGGACTCTGAATACAGTTGAAGCATACTTTATTCACTCACTTTATTCTTTTTTGTAGTTCTTTTCCCAGTGGTAGGAAATGCTGGAATCTTGGAATTTAAGACAAAGGAGCAGAGAGGTAAGAGGAGGAAGGGAGAGAGGGAAGAAGGGAAGGAAGAAACAAAGGAAGGGAGGGAGGGAGAAAAAAAGGAGGGAGGAAAAAAAGAAGGAATGAAGGAAGGAAGAAAGAAAGAAAGAAAGAAAGAAAGAAAGAAAGAAAGAAAGAAAGAGAGAGAGAAAAAGAAAGAAAGAAAAAGAGCATGCAGAAAAATATGGAGGTTTCAATAAACAACAGTTAGTATAAATAGTAATGAAATGTTGTAGCTTAAACTGCGAATATGGTCTCACACTACATTAGTAGAAACATACTATATAAGAAAAAGGTGAACATGATCTGCCCTAAACAGACCAAATCAGGAGCAGTGAGATTCTGAGATTCTGAATTAAATCATGCAGCAAAATAGGTAATCCATTCATTGTATGTCCACCATAGCTTAGACAACATGTCCTCTCAAAGGAACACCTTAATTAACTAAATATAATTTAGAAGAAATTAGGAGTCAAGGTCAGTCTCATGCTATGAAACACAAAAGTATGTGCCCCTAAGAAGTGAGGGATTATAAACTATGCTGAGCTTGGTTTGACTTGAGCTTTAGGAAGATCTTCTAGATAGGGATATAGATTAATGGGAATAAAACAGAGGGAAGGAAGGGGAGGGGAAACAAGATAAGGGAGGCATCCATGTGTAGGGAGAGATTAAGTAATAGCTAAGTAAGTTAAGGATCAGAATTAAAGTACAAGAGTTATTAGGGATAGGAAATAAAGAGAAATACAGACACTACAAGAATCAGGAATAGAATTTACCACACACAAAAAAAAGTCTAATAAACACTGATCTTAAAGTCAAACCTAAAGAATTCAAACCTAAAGAAATGTGTCAGTCATAGTATTATTGTTTTAGATGCACATTTACATATGGGCAAATGCATGTGCACATATATATGTGTGTATATAGATATACCTATATGTATGTGGGGCTATGGGTAAATCTGAATATGTATGTATATGCATATATAATAACCTACAAAGAAGCAAAGCTCAACACTCATAAATATAATTTCTTCTATTATTACATATGCTTTCGTGAAATGGAAATTTGTCATATATTTTGACTCCTCCCTGATGTTCTGCTGGGCACATGACAATGTTTTGTTTTCTTTTGTTATTTTCCTTTTCTGTCTTTTTTCCATTCTATTTTTTCTCAATTTTGCATTTAAATTTTGCATTTAAAAATTGCATCAATTTAAAAAAAAAAGAAAATAATTCTGAAAGATTAGTAGAGGAGGTACTGAAATGGAGAAAAGTTTGAAGCAGGGAGACCAATTAGAATGCCACTACAATAGTCCAAATGTTAGGTGAAAATGTTCTGCAACCAGGTGACATCTATATGACTACAGAGAAAGAGACATATACAAGAAATATCATGAAGGTAGAAATGGGAAAATTTTGACAACAGGCTGGAGTGAATAGAAGTGAGAAGGTGAGAATGACACCAAAATAGACAAAAGTCCTTCTGCCACAAAAGCCTCTCCTTGAATCTCGGAGCAACAACTTTACAGCTGGTACCTCAAGGCAGTGACATAGAGAATATATCACTCTACCAGAATATAGAAAGTATTAAGTTAGCATATAAAGCTGAGAACCAAGTCTGCCCCTGTTGACAATTCCACTCCTCAGGGTCAGAGACTTCTGAGTTCTTTCTCATCCTGGCTCCCCCATTTATTACCTATATATCCCTGGGAGAATAACTAGCCATCTCTACATCTCATTTTCTTCATTTGTCAAATATGGATGATAATAATAACTGTATTATCTACCCCCATAAAGTTTGAAAACCAAAAAAGAAATATAATATATGCAAAGAAGTTTTTAAATGTAAGATATTATTAAATTAGCATTATTAGAGCACTTGCAGCAGAAGATTGTAGGTGAAAACAGGAGAAAATAAATGTGAGTGAGTTACAAACAAAAGCATCAGGGGGTATCAAGATGCAAGGTGTGGATGAAGGTGAGCATAGTATCTGGGGAAGTCCCAGGTTTTGTTTTGGTTTGTTGTTGTTGTTGTTGTTGTTTTTATTACAGCTTTTTATTTTCAAAAGATATGCATGGATAATTTTTCAACATTGAACCTTGTAAAACCTTGTGCTCCAATTCCCCCCTTTTCCTCCATCCTCTCCCCTAGATGTCAAGTAATCCAATATATGTTAAATATGGTAAAAAAAAATATGTTAAATCCAATATAGGAATACATATTTATACAATTATCTTGCTACACAAGAAAAAATCAGAACAAAAAGGAACAAAATGAGAAAGAAAATAAAATGCAAACAAACAACCACAAAAAAAGAGTGAAAATTCTATGTGGTGACCTACAGTCAGTTCCCACAGTCCTCTCTCTGGGTGTAGATGACTCTCTTCATCACAAGATCATTGGAACTGGCCTGAATCACCTCATTGTTGAAAAGAACCATGTCCATCAAAACTGATCATCATATTGCCTTGTCGTTACAATAATCTCCTGGTTCTGTTCATTTCACTTAGCATCAGTTCATGTAAGTCTCTCCAGGTCTCTCTGAAATCATCCTGCTGATCATTTCTTATAGAACAATAATATTCCATAATATTCATATGCCATAACTTATTCAGCCATTCTCCAACTGATGGGCATCCACTCAGTTTCCAGTTTCTTGCCACTATAAAAAGGGCTGACACATTTTTGCACATGTGGGTCCCTTTACCTCCTTTAAGATCACTTTGGGATATAAGCCCAGTAGAAATACTGCTGGATCAAAGGGTATGTACATTTTGATAGCCCTTTGGGCATAGTTCCAAATTGCTCTCCATAATGGTTGGATCAGTTCACAACTCCACCAACAATGTATTAGTGAGCCAGTTTTCCCACATTCCCTCCAACATTCATCATTATCTTTTCCTGTCATTTGAGCCAATCTGACAAGTATGTAGTGGTACCTCAGAGTTGTCTTAATTAGCATTTCTCTGATTAATAGTAGTTTAGAGCACCTTTTCATATGACTAGAAATGGTTTCAGTTTCTTCATCTAAAAATTGTCTATTTATATCCTTTGACCCTTTATCAACTGGAGAATGGCTGAAGTCCTAAGTTTTTATGCCATACTTTAGGGGTTCAGGAAGCTCTATCACACAACCAAAGGATGTCTTTCCTGAAAATGGAAACCATTGGTGGAGTTTAGACCAGAAGTAGTGACTTCAGATACTTAAGGAGCATTCAGGGAATGTGCTTGTTATGGGACTTACTCAGCAGACTGCTCTTTGCATTCACACACCCTGACCAAAAGGTATTTGCTTCTCTCCCCCTAAGGTTGCAGTGGGCTGCAGGTGACTAGAGCATCTTAAAGCAAACACCAAGTTCCCCAGCACTTTCCCATAAGATTTTAAGCTCTTCCAATCATTCAAATGCACAGTGACACATGGGGCCAGGAACCAGCAAGTACTTGATGCAAGGTGACAGAAAAGGAGGAGAAAGGGAAGAAATATATTTTTCCCTTGAGGTTGCTTCCTTTTCTCCCAAGGTTGAACCTATAGAACTCAGAAGGCACTATGTAGCCATTGTGATCTGAAAACCCCCAGAGGAGCTAGCCCACCTCTGTTCCAGCTCATTGAGATTTCAATTGTCCTCAAGACCAGGCTGGCTCTAAAGGGCCTGATGTTTCAGGACCACTCACTTTGATCCCAAACTCCTGGGCTGGGTCTGAAGCAATTACAATGAGGAGACTGCACAGTGCATAGCAGTCACTGGAGACAAACTGGAAGACACTGGTTTGAAAACCACTTCTGAATGAATCACTTGTGTGACTTAACAACCTTAAGTATCAATTTCCTGTAAAATGATAAGGTGGGATTGATGACTTCCCTTTAAGCTCTAGAACTATAATTCTATGAATTATTGAGCATCTATTTTATACTAAAGCATATATTCAATAGAAGCTTACTGAAGCCCTACTACGTGGCTTTCCCTATACTAAATGCAATGTCATTGTATCTAGGAGATACAATGACTTATTAAGACAGAGTTCCTGCCATTAGGAAATGGATAATCTACTATAAGTTATGCATACCTTAAAACTGAGCTAACGAATATAAAATTCAGCTATTAGTTAAGATCATAATAATAACCAAGAAGATACAAGACAAGAGAAATGGAAAATGAATGGTAAAGCCATGTGTCATGATCATCATCATCATCATTAAAATCATTCTTCTAACATCTTTTTCAATGGTGTTCAAAAAGAAATGATCCTGAGAAAGTCATCCTTTGGGTATTAAAAATATTGAATTTTGGGGGCAGCTAGGTGGCACAGTGGATAGAGCACCAGCCCTGAAGTCAGGAGGACCTGAGTTCAAATCTGGTCTCAGACACATAACAGCTGTGTAACCCCTGGGCAAGTCACTTAACCCCAATTGCCTCAGAAAAAAAAAAAATATTGAATTTCTGAATGTTCTGAGAATTAATGTCTAGGCAAAGAAAATAACTGCTTTTGGTAAAGAAATATGGCACCTCAGCTCATTTTGTGTATTTCCATCCAAAGGTTCTTGGGGAATATTCCCAGAGCAGTATCAAGCACCTCATGATTTTGATTCATTCTCCTAGGTTTCTTCTGTATTTTAAGAGATCTTCATTCAATACAATTTGGATATTAGGAGTATATGAGAGAGTTACACCTATTAAAAACAATGTTTTTAAGTACTTAAGTGTCTATGGATCAATGATCCATATGAATTGATAATAAATGTCATGTCTTAGATTTAAAACAATAGCTTTATGATAAAAAAAAAAACTCTCCTTTAAGTAGAGTTTATTTGTTGAATTCATGGGCATATTTGGCAAAGCAATGAGAAGTATTTATTAAGTGTTTACTGTGATCCAGCCATGGGATCTACCCTCAAGGAATTCATAGCTTATTGTCTTTTTTTGCTTGTATTTGTACCTCTAGAGTTTAGCATAGTACCTGATATATAGAAGACTCTTAAGAATGTTTGTTACCTTGCCTTACTTTGCCTTGCCAGCTTGGAGAAAGAATATGTGCATTAAAAATTAGGTAATAACCAAACAAGAATTAGCAAGGGATTTATCATAGATAAAGCTAAGACCACTAATTCTATAGACAAAGACAGTTACTTTCTGATGCTTAATTCTATCAGTTCATGTCTTGCTAGGTATTCAGCAGGTACTAAATTTTGCAACCTACAGTGATATATTAAACAGTTCCTATTGTTTGCTTACTTAATCTAAATTGATCATTAGTTCTAGGTTCCTTATGGATAACCCATTTCTATAGCATAAGTATGTAGAAGAAACAAATAGCATTTTGGCTTATATATGTCAGAGACACCCATTATATTCCAAGCAGTTTATTTTGAGACAGTTCTTGGTTTTGCATTGAAAGTCTTTTTACCAAGATCTCTCCAAGCCTTTTAAAGGTAAAATACTAAAGCTATCTCTGAAAAACTTAGTTAAGCAGAGATTGTTAACTGATTATATTCCAGAAATATATTTGTAAAAATGGGGACATTATTTCCAGAAATAGTAATGTCCCCATTTTTGCAATTAAGGAAACTGAGGCTAGTAATTTTTCCTGCTGTCAAACCAAGGTAAAAGTCAGAGGTAAGATAATAAACTAAGATTCTTGACTTCAAGGGAAGTGCTCTTTACTCCAGTCTCTGAAGTGTGAATTTTAATAAATAAGACCATTGAATCAAGAGAGGGAAAGAAAGTGATCTTCTAGCCCAAATCATATTACAGATGAGGAAACTGAGATCTGTAAAGATTGATCAACTTGCCCAAACTCACACAGAGACTAAGAAACCAAGATCTGAACCTAGATTCTCTAGCCTAAATTAATAATTCTTTTTGTTATATATATATATATATATATATATGACTATATATATGACTATATATATATATATTTACCATACCACTTCCCAATTCAAGAAGTATTGGACAAGTGGTTCACATTTTGCATCTACTGTCAAATGTGGTTGATACATTGGTTAGTTTGACTAAATTGTCTTTTTTTTTTTCTTTTTTATTACCAGGAATAGATAGCTCCTTGGGTAGAGAAGGGTCCAAGAATATATTCAGAAGTGAGGAATATATAATTCAAAATCTAACAAAAGTGAATGTTGAAATAACTCAATCTTACAAAAGTAGAATACTAAACACATAAAGATGATAAGTGATATAAATAAAAATTTTAAGTTAAAAATATGATATACAAACAGTTTAAGAAGCACCTAATCAGTTCAATAAAAACATTGGGCAGTGACATTTAGGGCCCACAGTGTCCCAAGAGAGTGTATGTAGTATAGGAACTGGAAGAAAGGTAAGAACTTTGAGGCTAAAGTGGTCAGAGAAATCTTCTTGGAGGAAATGAGATTTCAAGTGGGCCCTGAAAGATAAATAGGAAGAAACAAAAAGAGAGAAGGAAGGAAGGGAAGCACAATCTAAGTAGAGACAATGGAATAACAAAAGCATGCAAGATAGAGACCAAGGGTGGATGAGATGGAGGAAAGAGTGATAATGGAGACAGATGGCTTGAAAAATTATGTCTGTCTTTGGTCCATAAAAGGAGTGGAGACTAGAGACAGGGAAGACTAGAAAGAGAAAGTAGAGCAAGATTATGGAAGTCAATGAAACCAATCTGGACACTATTGAGGGCAATGGGGAACTGTGAAAATGTCTTCAGACTGACTAGTCAAGTATCATCTCTATCATACACAATTCTGCACAGGGTACTTTCTAGGAATGGGAAACTTTTTTAAGTTGGGGACTTCATGGGATATTTTTAATACATTTTTTAATCTAGGGTTTATATATGTGTGTATATACATATACACATATGTGTGTATATAAATATGTATGCATATATATACAGCCACATAAATATATGTATTTCTAGAAGAATATGTATTGGGGGAGGGATAATACATGAACTTGGATGGGAAAAATACATATTTATTTTCATAAATCTTTGACTTCCTTTATAAAGCTTTGTTTAATCTTATACATTTAAAAATAATATTGAAAAAGGATTCCATGTGACTCTTTCCAACAATGAGATGATTGATGCCAGTTCCAATGATCTTGAGATGGAGAGAGCCATCTACACCCAGTGGGAACTGAATGTGGATCACAACATAACATTCTCACTTTTTTTGCTGTTGTTCACTTGCATTTTGTTTTCTTACTCATTTTCTTTCTTTTTATCTGATTTTTCTTGTGCAGCAAGAGAATTGTATAAATATGTTTACATATATTGGATTTAACATATATGTTAACATGTATAACATATATTGGACTGCTTGCCATCTAGTGGAGGGGGTGGGGAGAAGGAGAGGAAAATCTAAAACATAAGGCTATGCAAGGGTCAATGTTGAAAAATTATCTGTACTTATGTTTGTGAAAATAAAAATCTTTAAAAAAAAAAAAAAAAGAAAAGAAAAAGGGTTCTAGATTGGACCACACTGTCAAAGGATTCTTTGACACTGTTAAGTGATTCCAATGGTTTTTGCCCTTACATGGGGATGCAAAGAGACACAGTGAAAAAAAAAATGCCTGCATTTAGAATGGGTGCAGACTTCTAGCTCTCCTAAATACTTCCAATATTATCTAGAACAAAGCCTTTGATCAGTTTAGGCCTTTGTTTTCTGGTTGTAAAGGAAGAAGTTGAACTCAACTTCTGAGTTTCTTCCAGCTGTAAACCTATGAAGCAATGACTTACTTAGGAAGACAGGGCATGTGCTTAAAAAGAAAAAACTAATAATATAAGTCAGTCAGAAAAGCTGACATTACAGTTTTTAAAGCCCTTTACATTCATTAGTTCACTTGAGCTTCACAGAACTCCCTACATTATAAAAACTCACAGAATTTACAACTCACGGGGTTTTATTTCCCTTTTTGACAAATGAAGAAAATGAGGTTCTGAGGGGAAAGATGACTGATCCGTGATCACTCAGCTAGTTCTTATATGAGTCAGAAAATCATAAATATAAAGCTGGATCCCAGAAACCATTTGGCCACCCTTCTCTTTCATGCTACCATTGAGGAAACTGAGGTTAGATATGGTGAGTAACTTAACCCAAATACACAAGGAGTATCAAAGGCAAGATTGAACTCACATTCTAAGACTCCAGGGTTGGTTCTCATGTTTCAAATGCTAATTCCAAAGCTTTCTAAAACCTGCCTGTCAAAGAAAAATGATTGAGGAGGGTTTGAACAGGAAATCTGACATGTGCAAAGTAGTATTTTAGAATGTGTCTGAAAGGATAGATTGGAAAGAAACCAGTAGCAGATAGAGACATAGCTTTGGAATCATGAAGAGTCATGGGTGCAAGTCCTACCCTGATGCAAACCTGAACAAGTCAATTAACTTCTCAAACCTCCAATCAACTCTCTTAAGCTATAAATTGTAGAGCAGTCGCCATCTTTGTTGGTAAATACTGTTTCCTTCTTACACCAAAATATAGGACTTTAAGGACAGGCTGGATAATGGGCTGATGAGGGGAAAGGATGAACTAAGAGAGAAGCAAACTATATGATAGTGGACAGAGTTCTGAACATGAAGACAGAAAGACCTGAGTTCAAATGCCACCAGCTGTGTCTGCATGCAGAGACATCTCCAGTTGTCCTGACCTAGGACTCAGATGGTTCTGGAGGGGAAAGTGAGGCAGGTGACTTTGCACAGTCCTTCCCCATTTAAATCCAATTCATTTGCATGTCATGGCATCAGCTCCCTGATGCACTCATCTTCAAGAACAAAGGATGAACAACAATAGATATGAGCTATGTGAAACTGGGTAAGTTACCTGACCTCTCATGGTATAAGTTCCTGTAAAATGAGGAGCTTGGACTAAGTGACCTCTAATGTCTCTTCTAGCATTCGATCCAGGATCCTATGACCTATCTCTTCCAACCTCTGAGTCAACTGCTCTTTCAGGATATCCAAAATGTGAAATAAATATTCATACAGATTGCCTGTTAAATTCCGATTAAGTGGGTTAAACCGGGTTACTCTCTATAGGTCATGCAGAATCAAGAGCATTAGGCCCAAGCTGCTAGTTATCAGCCCAGTCTGTTGTTCTGATTTCCCAGGAGCTGACCTCAGACCCAACTATCAAAAGCCTTTGTGAGAAAAGAAATACTATACTCAATTCCAAGGCAAATAGAATTGGTCCAAAGCACCAGAGGTCTAGGAAACACAATCATGTCTCCATCAAGTAAACCTTTACATATATAATGGAAAATATTAAGGAAACTGGAAGTGTTTTCCATCAGAGGGTGGAGATAAACGAGGACTGGAGCAGGGAGGGAAAGACAGTACAGTCCTGGATGGGCAAAATCTTATCCAGATGCTTCAGTCAGATGTGACCTAGGGGGCAGGTCTCCCACAACCCTATTCAAGTGCTCTCTAGGTTAGCACAATTAGTTTCTCTCAAACTCTGCCCTTTCTTCATGCTTTTATCAAGGTGATCACATCTTCCTGCCCTGGGCTTCCACTAGGAAGGAGCACATTAACAAGATGGTATTAATGCAGGAATTTGTTTGTTGAACTATGTATATTTATTACTAGGATTTGGTTGGTTAGTTTTTTAATAGGGAGGCAGGATAGATGGAGGGAGAAAAAATAAATGCTTGTTAACTAAAAAACAATTTTTTTAAAGATAGGACCGTTTGGGTGAAAATAATAAAACTTTCACATCTGAATGAGTGTTGCCCCACTCTTGAAGGAATCATACTCCATTAAGTTTTGGAGATGATGCAGTGAAGTAGAAATGGCATTGAACTGGACATCAAGACCTAGTTTCAGATCCTGGCTTAGCTACTTGGAATCTGTGTGAACTTGGGTGCTGTCCCTAACCTTCTCTAGGTCTCCATTTCCTTATTTCTAAACTGAAAAGTTAGACTAAACTCATCTTCAACAATCCTTTCACTTACTAATGCTATGGATCCATTTATAGAAAAGCCTCTTGGGAAACTCCTTTCAGAGCCTGCAATGAATTGTCTGATTATTGTCAGTGGTGACCACTATCACACTGCAAGGGAGGGTTGGGGTTTTAATCAAAATCCACTGTGTTGATTAAGCTGGTAAATCTTCTCACTTGACCATCTGCAATGCAGTGTAATAAGGTTGCTTTTCTTGTCCAGCTACTTAAATTACTTCAGGTTAACAGCATCACAGAATATCAGAAGTGATGAACTGGAAAGAGTTGGAAGGGACTTAATAGAGAGCTAAGTGGTGCAGCAGATAAAGCACTGGACCTGGAATTAGAAACACCTAAGTTCAAATCAGGCTTCAGTCACTTACTATGTGATCCTAGGCAAGTCCCTTCCAATTGCTACCTCAATTTCCTCATCCATAAAACAGAAATTATAATAGCACCTACTTCCCAGAGTTGTTGTGAAGATCAAATGAGATCATAGCTAAAAATTCTTGGTAAACTAAATCATCATCAATCAAAGGCCACCTTTAACCATATAACATATAACCATCAAGCCATAAGTTAAAAAGATTCTTCTGGGTAACATCCCCAGTAAGTGGTCATTCCACCTTCATCTGAAGACTTTTAGAGAAGATAGCTACATCTCAAAGCAGCTCTAAAAAATAGGAACTTTTCCTGACATCAAGCCTAAAGTTACTTCTCTGATACTTCCTCCAGTGCTCTAAGGGTTGTGGGGGGAAGCAGAAAAGATTTAATGGTTCTTCCACGTGGATCTGGTCCAGAACAGCAGTTCCTCCTGTCATCTCACCTTCTGACCACCGAGGAAAGCTAACTCTGTAAGACTGTAAATTGCATAACAGTTGTTGATCAGCATTGATGAAAAGAATTTCCTTGCCAGGAGTTCTCTACATGGAAGAAATCAGAACTCCAATAATATTTTTAATTATTAGTTCTTCTGCCTTTAGCTTGAGCAGATGTAGAATTAACTGAAGTCACATATCACTACCATATCATTCTTGCACGCCAGGTTTATGATCTAATCAGTTAACTAAACTCAACTTGCCTTTTCTGTCCAGGTGGACTTTAATATGCTTACACAATGATGTAACATCTGGCTCTTCCCTCCAGAGAGCTTCACTCAAAGATTGTGTATCATGCTTCCTTTTCTTTTGGGATTTTGAATTTCCTATCATGAATCTGCTTTCAAAATAACCAATACTCCTCTTAAATCTATATCCAGAGTTTCCAAACCATTTTACACAATGGCCTTCTAGGTGAAATATGTGAGCAGCTTCTCAATGTATGTGAAAGCAAACAAAATTTACTTGGTGTTAGAAGTTTTCCTATGGCAGGTCTAGAAGTATGATTTTTAAGCAATTGTTTTTCTCCAGATGTGACATTAAATCTCTCATTTCCTTGCCTTTGCATGAACCTGTCCCCTATAACTTAGAATGCTTACTACCCCTTATCTTTGTCTCTTAGAATGCTTATCTTTCATCAAGTCTCAATTCAAGAGCCACTTCCTATAATTATTCATTTCCCCACACTCAAAACTATCCTTTTACTTATTTTTTTATATTTCACATTTACTTATTGGTGTACTTGTTATATTCAGTAGAATGTAAACTCCCTGAGGTTGAGTCCTAAAACCCTAAAACTTGCACATTTATTGTTATTGTTATTCAGTCATTTTCAGTCATGTCAGGCTCTTCATGACTCCATTTGGAATTTTCCTGGAAATGAAGTGTTTTGCCATGGAGTGGTTTGCCATTTGCTATTCCTGTTCATTTTTAACAGGTGAGGAAACTGAGGCAAATTAAGTGACTAGACAAGGGTCTTAAAGTTAGTAAATGTCTGAGGCCAGATTTGAATTCTTAAACAGGCCTCATCCTGACTTCAGTCTTGCTTGGAGTAGATTAATAAATGTGACATAATGGATTGAGCACTAGACCAATAAACTAAACCTGTAAACAATTCAGGAAGACCTGAATTGAAATTCTTCTTTAGGCTATTCATATTCATATTGGGCCAGTCATTTGCCTTTCTAAATTCATAGGGCAACTCCCTAAGATTCTCACATGCAGAGAAATTGCTGATCATCACTGGTAGAAGGAATTCCTTTCTGAGAGTTCCCTATATCAATGAAACCATAAGTCCAGTCCCATTCCTAGTCCTATTTCACATAATTATTGTGAGAATCCAATGAGATAACATGTGTAAAGCATTTTGCAAATCTTTAAAAAGTTCTATAAATGATAACCACTATCACCATCACTCTTATTATTTTATGGTTTCAGCTTTATCTATTATAAAGAAAAAACAAGTTATCACACTGAGAACTCTGAACAATCTGGACATCCTAAATACATCTTATTTATTTGTATATAGTTTTTATTACATATATTTTATATTGTATTTTTAATTGTTAGCTATTATTTCTGTTATTATTGTTCTAAAGCAAGAAATAACTCATACCATACCCTAATTTATATTGACTATGTGACCCTGAGCAAGTCACTTAACAAGAATATGTTACAGAGACCATGTTGAATGGCATTTGGTATCTTTGGAGGGCTTTGCCTTTACCAATGAAATCACAGTTACAGACACAATCCCCTTTTCCCCCCAAAAAAGGTCCAAAGTCCTTACAATTCATTATTCTTTCTGATTCTTACAATTTTGTGCAGCAGATAGATGGAACAATTATTTGCCCTATTTTATAGAGAAAATGAGGCTTAAGTAGCTTTGCCCAACTAATAAAGGGGAGAGCCAGCATTTCCATTTTGACTCCAAAGCCAGTATTTTTCCCAGCCCACCTCTGCCTGTTGGCACTAGACCCCACCTTAGGCATGAACTTAAGGGAAATAGTTTGGCTATCCAGTCTCTCTCTATAGGGAAAGGAAACTTTTGCTCCAGGTCCTCATTTCCCATCATTTGTGCAACTAATCAACAGTACCTTCAAAAAGACATTCATGTCTCCTTAAGTCTACTGGTGGGAATGAACAGGGAAAACAACTTAGCCAGCATCTGCCAGCATCTGCCAGCAGACACAGTGACTCAGCAAGAGCTAGGAAATCCAGGCAACAGGAGAGCCTCCCATGGGGGGCTGGAGGAGGGAAGGGAAGCCACATGGGAAAACCAGAGGGACACTGAGATTTCTTAGAGATAAGCACAGGGTTAGAGATTTTAGCAGAGAAACTAAAAGGCATCCAGGTCCCATGCTTATTTTACAAATAAGGGAACTGATGTTCAAAGAGGATGAATAAGTTGTCCAAAGTCACACAGGTAGCAAGTGCAAATGAGGATGTGAACACTTATATTCAGAGATGACCACAGGTCATCTAACCCAACTTCTCTCATTTTACAGATGTAGGAACTGAGGTCCAAAGAGGTTATTCTTGTCCACGGACTTGTCTGTCCTGAATTATATAGCTGGTAAGAAAGAGTCAGAGGTGGGAAGTGAATCCAGATCCAGCATCCTCTACTCCCCACCTTCTTAAACTGTTGATCATGACCCCATTTAGGGTCTTGTAACTGAATGGTGATGAGTCGTGATTTCTCATCAGTAAATGTTTAATTTGTATTCCTATTTTAATATGCCTATAAGCTGAGGTCATGTAAAAATTTCCATGAGTGGAAAAAGTTTAAGAAGTCCTGCTTTACAGTCTGATGTTGGCAACATGGTACAATGGGGAAAACACTAACTCTGGACAGAGGACTGGGATTCAAATCCCTATGTTACCTTCAAGAAGGTCACTTCACCTCTCTCTGCCTCAGTTTCCTTATCTGAAAATGATGGGATTGGAGTAGATGCTCTTCCAACTCTAGAGCTGAGATTGTGGTTTAGCAGAAGCCCATAACAGGGCTGGATGTTCCTTTATTCTTCCTCACTTCCACCTCCCTCTCTCCTTCCCCATTTCCAATCCAGCTGTAATCAGCTTGTTCCTACCTCCTATGCCATCCCAAGAAGAGTTTATTGCTTAGAGCAATTCAATTCAACAAGAATTAACTGAGCTCCTAAAGTACCCAGCCTTGGGCTAAGACCTTTCAGAGATATAAGAGGCTAGATGAGGACACTGTTCCTTCACTCAAGGAGTTTACAATTTCACTGGGAGACTTGAAGGGTGGGGAGATGGGGGAACATATGAAAATGTGCTGACAAACAGCCAGTACAAGGCAGCTTAAGTACCAACATGAGTGGGGCAGGAAATAAATAAATGCCATGAGAGCTCAAAATGAGAGATCACTTCGTGCTGGGAGGGTCAGAGAAGACTTCTTAGGGGAAAAGAGACTTAATGCTGGGCTTTGAAGGAGACACTTGAACAGGCAGAGAAGGGGCAGTGAAAAACTCCAGGCATGAGATCTGGAGAAGGAAATAAATTCTTTCATTGGTCAACAAACATTTATTTAGAGCCTGCTAGCTGTAATACACGGGAGAGTTGGAAAGCCAGAAGGGATATAATAATAGATAGATAAATATAGAGTGTCCCAAAAATCTTATTGCAGTTTAAAGCTACTCAAGCTTAAAGCTAAAACTTTTGGGCAACCTGTACTATGTGATACCTATGCTCAAAGAATATGCATACAATCTAGGAGGGGAGAAAAAGACACTTGCAGTTGGAAAGACCTAGAGAAGAGTGCCTTACTTTATAATGCTGGTTAGAGAGCAAGTCAGAAGTATTTTTATAAAAAAAAAAAAAACAGGGGGGGGGGGTGGAATTGCTTCAAGATATCAATGCAAAAATGTCACAAGGTGGTACTTGAACAAGGGCAAGATAAATCCAATGAATAAATGTGATCAGTAAGCATTTATTCCACACCAATTATATACCAGGAACTGTGCCATATATAGGAAGTATAAATTCAAAGCTGAGACAGACTCAGTGTTCAAATAGCTTATATTCCATTGGATTCCCAGATAGTCAAAAAGGAATATATGTGAAATAAACAGGAGCAGTTGATGGGGGCAGCTATCAACTGTGTGCAATCATATACCACAATTTTTCAGCATTCCCCAAATAATCTGAACTCATTTGTGTCTTCATTTCTTTGCTGCATTTGCTCCATTAGTTCCCCTTAGCAGTGAGATCTCTAGGTCAAAAGATATGAACATCTGAATCAGTATTTTTACACAATTCCAACGTGTTTTCCAGAATGGCTAGACCAATTCACAAACCCAACACCACTGGATCAATAGGAGTATACCAACAGAAGGGATTTTATTGTTCATTGGATATGCCAATCTTCCTAAAGCCTCTTTTACACTGGAATGATCCTGATTTATTTTCATTTTCCCTGAATTGAGATAGCACCATGAAATATTTTGATATATGTTTCTTTTATTAATAATTTGGAAGATTCTTTCATGTGACTGTAAAGAATTTACAATTCTTCTTTTTCAAGACTGGGTCTCCCTCTCTTGTCCAGGCTGAAAATGTAACGATCAGTCAGGGATCCATTCCCACTGAGAATCAGCATAAAAGCTTTAACCAGCTCTACTTCCAATTTGGCCAGGGAGTGTCCCAATTCCAAAAGAAATACTATATTGGCTCCAGACTTAGTGCAGATATCTGATGGGCTTTATCCCTACTCAAAACTTCTGAATTCAATTGATCCATCAGCCTCAATCTCCCCAGGAGCAGTCTGCAAACATGCATCATAGCACAGTACACTGCTCTTTCTTTATGATATCAGGAGAAATCAAGAAAAGACTCTAACCTGTTGGATAGATCCCCTATGTCAAATATTTTTAAAATAACATGAACAAGAGCTGCATAATATAGGTAGGCATGAATGCATTCAAATCTGCAACCTTGAAGGGAACTTCCAAATTGATGAGGTCACAGAGGATCTAAACATTCAATATATTTGGTGAAAAGATTGTTGTATCCTTATAGCAGCTGAATAAATTTTATTTATACAAAAACTTCTCAAAGTCAGGTAATTAAAAATGCCTATTTTATGGGTTAGATGATTTCTTGTTTTATTAAGGATTCTATTCCTAGCTATGGTTGAAAAAAGTGACTAATTTTCCTGCTATATTTTTAACATATGACTTTTTTTTACATTTAATTGGTATAGTCAGTTATAACTTCCTATGATATATGGTATAAATATTAGTCTAAATCTATTTTTTTTTGCTAAAGGACCTTTCCATTTTACCAATAATTCTTGTCAAATAGGAAATGTTTCCCCAATAAGTTTATATTCTTAGGTTTATTAAACATTGGGATGTTGAGTTTAATTGTGATTCTCAGCTGTGATTCTTGCTTGTTTAGTTTGTTTCACTATCTTTTAACTAGTATCAAATAACTTTAATCATTCTTCCCAGTATAGTTTGAAGTTTGGAAATGTTTTTTATCCCATTTTTTTTCTTTATTTCCCTTAAGTTGTTTGACTTTTTTGTTCCCTCAAATGATTTTGGCTATTATTTTATCTAGATATTAGTTGGATTGGCATCACATTATAATTACAAATTAATTAAATAAAATATTTTTATTATATTGGCTCAATAGAACTATGAGCAATGAAAAGTTTTCCAATTATTTTAAGCTTTCCTTGATTCCTAAAGAGAATTCTTCGATTATATTTTTGTAAATTTTTAATATCTTGATCAATTTCTAGATATTTTAGGCATTTTGAAAGAGATCTCTCTACTTTTCTACCTTTTAACAAATTCCAAATAATTCTGATAACTGTTGCTTCAAAATATAGCTTGAAGTATGGAATTGCTACATCCTCCTGGCTCCCATGCTTCAATCTCACTTTTTTTAAATTATTTTCCTTGGGAAGCTAAACTTTTTGTTCTTCCAAATAAATTTTGTTATTGTTTTGTCTAGTTGACAGTTTGATTGGTTTAATATTAATTAACTTAAGTAATATAATAATTTTTACTAGATTATATTAATGCAGCTCAGCCATGAGCAATGAATACTCCTCCAATTACTTGTCTCTTTGTTGCTAGAACAGCATTATGTAATTATATTTTTATAAGTTTTGAGAGTGTTTTGACAGATTGAGTTCCCATATATTTTTTAGACATTTTAAACTCATTTTGAATCAGTTTTCTCCATTTTTCCTCCTAAATTCTTGTTATTGCTATATAGAAATGGTATTGGTCTAATGAATTTACTTTTTAGTGGATTTATTGTTTCAATTATTTTCTCTCTATTGTTTCTAAGTAAATCATATCATCACAAATTGGAATAATTTTGTCTTCTCTTTGTCAATGTCTATGCCTTTAATTTCGTTCCATAGTATTGGTGCTATCACTTCAAATTTAGAATTTTTGTCTTTATTGCAAAAGTTTCTAGCATTTATTAGGAAATAATGCTTGATGGCGCAGTGGATAAAGCACCAGCCCTGAAGTCAGGAAGACCTGAGTTCAAATCTGGTCTCGGACACTTGACACTTCCTAGCTGTGTCTCTGGGCAAGTCACTTAACCCCAATTGCCATAGCAAGGGGAAAAAAAAAAGGAAATAATGCTTGATTTTGGTTTTTTAGGGATCCATTTTATCATAAGTGGGCTTTCTACTTTTATATTTTCAGAGTTTGGGGGCAATAATGAATGTTATACTTTTCTCATAGGATTACCCTGCATCTATCAATGTAATCATGTGATTTTCTTTTTATTTTAATAAGATTATATTGGTTTTCTTGTATTTAACTATGCTTATATCCCTGATATAAACTCAACTTTATCATAGTTAATAGTTTTTTATATGTTGCTATAGATTTGTTTACTGAGTTTCTTTTTCAAAGCTCATACTTTTAAAAAATTAATGAAATCAATAAAGCTTTGCTAACCCTGATTGTTAAGAGAATAAAATCAAATTACCAAAATTAAAAATGAACAAGCAGAATTCACAACAGAGGAAAAGAAAAAGAATCATTAGGACTTTTGTCTATATTATATACTAAAACCAAGACAATCAACTACATAATATAAAATATAAATATTACCAAAATAAGAAATAGAGACCTTGAACAAGCCAGTTTAGAAAGTGAAACTGAAAAAATGTCATAAAGGAACTATCAGAAAAAAAATTCCTGGTTCAAGCAGACTTATAGGTAAAATTAGCTCCCTTTTAAAATATGTCCATCTTTTCTATTTTTTTTTCTAATTCTAGCATCTATTTCCATACACATTATAAATTCCTTGGGAAAATCTCCATGTCTATTGCTTCTTTGTAACTCCATCGGTGTTGAGCACATGACCAAGCACACAATGATGCTCAACAAACATATGATCTCACTTTCATTTTTTTTCCAGTATTAAGGGAATGAAAAATGCCTGTTATTCTCATTGTTATGGGAATGGAGCCTAAAGAAGAGTTGAAAGGAAAGGATTATGGTTACCTTCAAATTTTTAAAGGATTGTCAAATGGAAAAACTTGGACTATCAAACTGAGACTTGTTCTGCCTGGCGACAGAGCGCAAAACTAAGAGCAACATATGGGTTAACAGAAACAAAATTTTGTAAAAGCTAACAGAAAACTTCCCAATAATCAGAGCCATCTAGAAATGGATGAACTGCCTCAGGAGAAAGTTTCTCCTTGTGAGTTCAAGTCAACCAACTATCAGTGATCTCTTCCAAACTCAAAATTCTATGATTCTGTGAACTCCAAATCTCATTTTCAATTTCTCATTAATATTAAATAAAGTATTTTTACTTTATTTGATATTAATAAATACTTAATTGTTATCTCCAAACCAATGAAAAAGAGAAGCACCACTATAGAAGGAATTTAATTTAGATTGATATTTGTCATCTTTCTAAGAAGTGAGGCTCTTTTGATCAGGAATATCAGTTGGAGAAAAGTTGTTATTCATACAAAAATACATATTGAACATTAACAAAACCCTAGACTATATTAATAACAAGATTTTTTGAAAGTATATTTAGAAAGGGAAGCAGTCATTATTAGAAGTTAGTGTCGATTTCCTTAGAATGTATTGACCACTACAAGCACAGATATGGAGGATAAATGGAAATGAGCAGGGAAAACCAAGACATAATATACTCAGAAGACAATAACATAAAAAACAGTTACAATGAAAGCCTCAAAGAAAAGTGTTAATTGAACAGAAGCCCAACAAGAATTCCTGGAAGAGTTACAGAGATAAGAGTTGAGTGGTAAAGAAATTATTAAGAAAAGAAATGAGTATGATGCAAGAAAATTATGAAAAGGGAATTGACAGTTTGATAAATGAGGCACAAAACTATTGGTGAAAATAATTAGGCCTTTGGTAAAAAAAAAAAAAAAAAACACACAGAATTGGTCTAATGTAAAAGAGACACAAAAATTTCTTTAAAAAGTAGAATTGGCCAAATAAAAAAAGTGCAAAAATTCACTGAAGAAAATAATTCCTTAAAAAGTAGAACTGGACAACTAGAAGCTAATAGTTCCATGAGACAGCAATAAACAATCAAGCTCAAAAGAAATAAAACATGTCAAACATCTCATTGGAAAAACAACTGGGAAATAGTTTGAGGAAAAATGCACTAAAACACTATTGATTAGAGAAATGCACATTAAAACAATTCTGAGGTAGTACCTCACACCTATCAGAAATGGCAAATGCTGAAGGAGATAAGAGAAAATAGTTATACTATGGTAGGATAGTAAACTGGTCCAATCATTCTGGAGAACAATTTGGAATTATGTCAAAAGGACTGTAAAATTGTATGAATTTTGACTTCATGCTTCTACTACTAAGTCTGTATCCCATAGATAAAAGGAAAAGGGAAAGGACCTCTATGTCAAAAATATTTATAGCAACTCTTTTTCTGGTGACGAAGAATTGGAAATTGAGGGGATACTCCTCAATTAGGGAATGGCTGAACAAGTTGTAGCCTATGAGTGTGATGGAATGATATTATGTATAAGAAATGATGAGGGGGATGGCTTCAAGAGGAAAAAAAACCTAGCAAGAATTATATAAACTTATGCAAAGTGAAATGAGAACTGGAAGATTATTGCACACAGTAACAGCAATGTTGTAATGATCATCTGTGAAATATTTAGCTCCTCTAATCAATACAATGATCCAAGACAATTATATAGGGCCATGATACAAAAATGCTAGCCACATCCAGAAAGAGAATAATAATAATAATAAACTGAATGTAAATTGAAGTACAATTTTCTCACTTTTTTGCTTTCTTTTGCAATATGGCTAATATGGAAATGTTTTGCATGATTTCACAAGTATAATTGAGATCATATTGCTTGCCTTCTCAGCTGGTGGTAGAAAGGTGGGAGAGAAGGAGGAAATTTGGAACTCAAAATTTAAAAAGAAAAGAATGCTTAAAATCAGTAAACAATAAACTTAAGAAAAAGAGATAGCCAGTGGATGGTCCATGTATTCTGCTGGTATCCATATGATGTCAAGAAAATCCAAAGAAGACTCTCTAGAACATTGAAAGAGTCCGCTGTGGGATATGGATGAGGTTAACATAGGAAGGACAGAGACAGAAAGATTATAATCACTGTCACTAGAAGAGGTATTTCCACCAGTGAGATCACAGCTCCATTGAAATATTGAAGTTATACATTCCTATATCAGAAACAGCCTTTTATATTCAATCTTCTGTTATCTCCTGGCTTTGATTAACTATTCTAGTGCCCTCCAGTAACAAGAGCTAAGAATTGGCCATAGTGTTTAGTTTAGGAATTTCCTCTATAGTGGGTGCTGAATAAAAACTATTGGGTAAAGACTGGATTTCTAAGGAAAGCATCATCCACCAAAAAAGCATAATCACATTCTAATATAGCAAAAATTTCTAAATTTCTTAGAGTAAAATTCTATGCTAAACTAACTCCTTTCAATTAATCTAAGAACCATCAACTGGGGGAAAATCTCCAAGCCAGTTCAGTTCTAGTTCCTAGGCAGCTAGTTCACTTACTGGTTAGAGTACTGGGTCTGGAGCCAAGAAGACTTGGATTTTAATTCCACTTCAGCAGGTATGAAATCCTGGGCAAGTCATTTAACCTGTCTCAGTTTCCCCAGCTGTAAAATGGAGAGATTATAACAGTCCTTACCTTTTGGGGTAGTTGGGAGAATCAAGTAAAATATTATTTTCTAAGTATTTATCATTGTCTGGCACATAGCAGGCACTTAATAGATGTTTTACCCTTCCTTCCTCTTCCTAATGTTTGAAAGATGTGCTCCATAGAAAAAGTTACATCCACTACAATACATAGTAGCCTTTGATTTCACTAATATTGGTATTCCCTTGACCAATATAAATCACAACCCCTCTATGATTTGGAAAATGTTCCTCGAGGGTTGTTGTGATCAAAAAACTCCATCACTTGCCGTCAACCTAATGAGGAATTTTCCCAAATAAGCCAAGCCAATATCAAATTCAAACCGTTCAGTATTTAACACAGTATGTGGCACCTAGTAGGTGTTTAATAAATACTTGTTGATTAAGTGATTTTAGTCCACTTATATAGCCTTTGAGAACCAAAAGTCACCTCCAGGCTATGAGACATTGAAACAATGCTTTCAGGGATAATGAGAGAAAAAACCTATTGCGGAGGAAAGAATGGCCATTTATAGAATGGTTCTATCCACTGAGTCACCTAGGTACCACCAAATATGGTTGGTGTCTTCTCGGATCATATAATTTGCCAAAAACAAACACCAACCCTTCCCTCCCCCATATGCTAATTCTGCCATCTGAACTGCTCAAAAAGAGAAGAACAAAGTTTGCCCACAAATACCCAACTAGTAGAGGCCAGGTCTCATGCTTCCTAAGTTCACTGTTCTTTCCACTGGTCCACACTGGCTTCTTCCTTAATAACATGCAACACGGTCCAATTGTTCCCTATGGTTTCATAGTCATTATTCTTGTCTCTCTCTCAAGGGCAAGAGACAATATTTCCTACCCCCGCAGGGGCTCACAAAGAGTTGGCTGCAGAAGTCAATGGAAGCACATTTGTAAACTGATGGGTTTAACCCAATCAGAGCAAATTATTGGGACACCCCCACATTTTCTCCATCTCTTTTACTTCTCTTTCCAAAAAAAACCCTCAGCTTTCTGACATCACCTAGCTCTTGGGCCTGGCCTGGGCTACTTACCCATTAAAAACTCCAGTATCTTTTCTTCTAGACTTGTCTCCAACGAGAACAGGGCATCACATGAATTGAAGGTCTGAATGATTTCTTATTCATGTGATGCTGTTTTCTATGTAGGCTAAACAGCTCTCCTCCACATTGCATGATTCCACAAGCTTTTCAGAGACTTAAGACCTAATCCTATTTCACCAAAACATTTTTGTGAGCCTTGGGTAGGTGGATGGGGGTTTCTTTATGATTTTTTTTCCTTTTGCTTCTTTCTAAAAGACAGGAGAGATAACCAAAAATTAAAAATAGAGGAAGGGGAGTAGAAAGTGCCATTCATTTCACATGGTCTAGAATACAGGGTTAGTATTTTCCTAAACTTTGGAGACAGTAACTAGGGATGATTCAGCAAAGATTTCTGGATAAATTGGTTTGTCCAGAGAAATCTGGGCCCAGCTTAGGGCCTTAAGGGAGAGCAGGTGTTCAATAAATACTGGCTGATTCAAGGAAATGAGGGTTCAAATCAGAGGCAAGACCCAAATGGCTAAGAATAAGCAGTCTCTTCCCAGTCCCAGGCAGGCTAACAGCAGTCATGCTGTATATTCAGAGCCAGGGCTCCCCAGGATCAGACAGACTCCAAGGGAAGATAGCTATTCCTGCACAAACTCTCCTGCTGAGTAACTCCATTCTTTTAGCATTGATCTTAAGGCAGTGTCACTGATTGTTGGACAATTGGCACTGGAAGGATCTTTACCAGCATCACAGAATCATAGACTGAGAGCTGGGAGGACCTAGACATCATCTAGTCTAATTATTATATTTCATATTTATATTTTATATATTTATTTTACTTAATTTATATTTTATTTTTCCCAATTACATATAAAAATAATTTTAACATTAATTTCTTTAATTTTGCTTTTCAAATTCTCCACTCCCTCTCTTCCTCCCCCCATTTGAGAAGGCAAGCAGTCTGATATATCCATGTGCAGTCACACAAAACATATTTCTGTATTAGTCATGTTGTAAAAGAAAACATGGACCAAAAAAGGAAAAAATAGTGAAAAGTAATATGCTTCAATCTGCATTCAGACTCCAAAGAAGTTCCTTCTTTGGAGGTGAACAGAATTTTTTCATTTTAAGTCCTCCAGAATTGTTTTGAATCATAGTATTGCTGAGAAGTGCTAAATCATTCACAGTTGATCATCATTACAATATTGCTGTTACTGTGTGCAATATTCTCCTGGTTCTTCTCACTTCACTTTGCATCGGTTCATGTAAGTCTTTGCAGGCTTTTCTTAGAGTATCCTGTTTATCACTTCTGATAGCACAATAGCATTCCATCATAATCACATGTCACAATTTGTTCAGTCATTTCCCAAATGATGGATGAGCATTCCTTCAATTTCCAGTTCTTGACCACCACAAAAAGAGCTACTGTAAATAGTTTTGTATATACATGTCTTTTTCATTTTTTATCTCTTTGGGATATAGACATAATAGCAATACTACCGGGTCAAAAGGTTTTATGGAGAATTCATGGAAAACGTTCTCCAGAATAGTTGAGTCAATTCACAATTCCACCAACAATGCATTAGTATCTCAATTTTTCTACGTCTCCTCCAACATTTGTTTCTGTCAAATTAGCCAATCTGATAGGTGGGAGCTGATACATCAGTTTTTTAATTTGCATTTCTCTAATGAAGTGGTTTAGATCATTGGAAGGCACTTCATTTTTAAAGGAGGGTGGGGAAAGATAGGATTTTAATTAGGGCTTGACAAAAAGCAAGGAGATGGAGAAAAGGGAGAGTATTCCAGGCTTGGAGTACAATTAATGGCATTGCTTAGAGGAAGGAAATGGATTCTCCTGTGCAAGGAACAGCTAGGAGGCCAGTGTCACCAAATCCCAAAGTGGGGGGGGGGGGAGAAGTTAGGTGTAAGAGACTGGAAAGGTAGGAGAGTAACAGATTATGAAAGTCTTTCAAGACCAGTTGGAGTTTTATACATGATCTTGGAGGTAACAAGGAGACTCTAGAATTAAGACTAGAGAGATAATATGGTGAGACCTGTGCTTTAGGAAGTAAAGTTTGACAGCTGAGAGGAGGATGGACTGGATAGGGAGAGACTTATGGCAGGCAGACCCGCCCAACAGCAAGCTACTGCAATAGTCCAAACACAAAGTAATGAAGGCTTACACCAGACTGGTGTCAGTGGCAGAGGAGAGAAGGGGGAATATGCAATAGATATTATGATGATATAATCAAAGATAAAGGGGGTGAATAAGTGAGGATTCATAGATAACACTGAGGTTGAAAGACCTGGTTATAAGAATCTGAGTGACCTCTTGAAGAGTCTCTTGCACCAGAGATTGAAGGAATGAGTGGGAGACATCTGGGTGGAAGAAAAGGATGTAGTTCCACTGATGGGAGCTAAAAGGGAATAATAAAGGGAATAAAGACCCTAAGCATATGGTAAACTTTTACATTTTAGTATAACACCTTCTCCCTCCCTTCTCCTTTCTATCCAATCCCAAAACCACAGAGTAGAAAGAAATTCAGAGATCATTTAGGTCAACCCACTCCTGAGAGGAAAATAGAAATCCTTCCTCTACAATAGTGGTTCTGAAGGGCAAGAAAAAGGGAAGAGGAGCCTTCCTCTACCCCTACCCATGGTAGATACTTTTCTTTCTCCCTCTCTGTAACCAATGGGATTCAGTGGATGATTGGAGAATTTCCTCAATCAGGGATAAAGCTAGGTCAAAATGACAGTCACAAGAAGGTCATTCTTAAGTCTCCTCCGCTTCCTAAACTTTGAGTCAAAAGAACTTAGGAATGATGTTTTAGAATCAGAAACTGTCAGAGGAAAATGGGCCTTTAGAGATCATCCAGTCTCCATTCTCTCTTTTATTCTATATGTCATTTGTCTTTAGTGAGTGGAATGACCCAGAAGCATTTCTCCTAATGGATGAGAAAGGCTACTACTAGCTCAAAGACTGGCATACTTGTAGCTTTATGGCTTCTTTCAAAACAGAATTAAAGGAGGCAAGAACAAAGAACATGGGAATAGTTGATCCAGGTTGAGCATGTACTTGGAGTAATTGAGTAATTAATTACAGTGACCTTATCCAGAAATACTACTCTAAATCAAGAGTCCCATAATCCCAAATCCTGAATAGAACCTTCAATGGCATCCCCTTAATGACAATGCCTTCCCTATTAAGTTAGCTCCAAGTCACCCTGTATATATCTCACATATACATAATTATTTGCATGTTGTCTTGAATATTAGAAAGTAAGCTTCTTGAGGACACGAACTGTTTTTGCCTTTCTTTGTATGTCTCATGGCAAGACTGGATTGTAGATGGTACCATGTTATTGTCCCCAGTATAACCTAATGTTCCCAAGAAAGGCTTCATGTTGCCTGTGGAAGTCACAAGACTTCCCTTCATGGTACTCAATGAAAGCGGTCTGCTGTTGTTCCAAGATCTTGACATTCTATCACCCACTTCCATGACTTTGTACATGCTAATACCCTTGCCTAAAAGGCACTTTCTCCTCATCTTCTCCCCCTTAGAGATCCTCACTTTCCTCTAGACAACCTCCTATAGAAAACTCTTCTTGATCCTCACAGGGCTCTCTTCCCTTCTCAAATTAATTTGTATTTACTTTCTGTTGATGCTGAGTTGTATCCAACTCTTCTTGACCCTGTATGGATTTTTCTTGGCAAAGATACTAGAATGATTTCCCATTTCCTTCTCCAGATCATTTTACAGATGAGCAACTGAGGTAAACAGGGTCAAGTGACTTGCCCAGGGTCACATAGCTAGTAAGTGTCTGAATTTGGACTTGACCTCAGGTCTTCCAGGGACAGTGCTCTATTTGTTGATCCATTGTATTTACTGATCTGAATACATTTACACCACCACCACCCCCATAGAATGTAAACTCCACAAAGGCAGTAACTACCTTTTTATTTGTCTTTGTATTACTAGAACCAACATAATACTTGGTCCACTGTATTACTAGAACCAATGTAACACTTAATCAATCCTTGTTGAATTTAATTAACAAATAGTCATCTGCTTGAATGGTCAACATCTGCTAGAAGTTCCCGAAGATAGAGATCACATCATTCTCTCTCTCTCTCTCTCTCTCTCTCTCTCTCTCTCTCTCTCTCTCTCTCTCTCTCTCTCTCACACACACACACACACACACACACACACACAGCTCTATTATTTATAGGCTAATGGGGGTCACAGCTCTAGAAATGGAAAAAAAAATCCAGTCCAAAGTTCTCATTAAGGAAATGAGGAAACTAAGACCAAAGCTGAAACAGTGGCTTACCAGAAACTATACAGGTAGTAAGTATCAGAGCCAAGATTTGAATCTAGGATCCCTGGATCCCAAACCAGTGGTCTTTCCAAGGTACTAAAAACCTCCTGGCATTTGTGTATGGATTTTATTTCTCCTCCTACACTATAGAGCAGAGAGGTTTGTCCATTTTTTGTGTGTTCTGGACCTTTTGGCATCCCAGTGTGGACACTTATAAGCCCTGTTCAGAATATTTTTGAATTCATAAAATAAAGTACATAAATCATACTGAAATATAGTTATTTTTTTTCAAATGCACTGAACCCTAGTTTATAAATCTGTGCTATAGAACTTTGGGGGCAGAGACTATGACATAACTCCCTAATGCCAGTACAATGTTTTGCATGCAGTAAGTGCTTAATATTTATAGAATGTTCCCAGATAAAGTAAAGACTTCTCCTCTTCACATGGATTCATATATTTTGAAGATCTCATGTTATAGTTCTTAAAACTCTGGGAAAGGAAGAATCAAAGTGGAAAGGCAGATAAAGGCTGAAAAACAAGAGAACTGGGTTCTGTCCCAGTTCTGCCATTAACCAGCTGCATAGGCTTGCACAAGATGCTTTATATATTCCCTATATAAAAGAGTGCTGGGTTAGACTGTCTATCTCTAAGCACCTGTAACATATGAACATACAATGAGTCTAGGGCCCATGCTTGAATGTGAGCTCCCTAAGACTAAGGATTGTTTTCTCTTTGTACCTGCAGCACCTTGCATAAGAGGGATTTAATAAAAGCTTGTCAATTTATGTGGGCCTCAAAGGACCACCTTAATCAAAAGGATCCCTCTATGAGCAATTCTGAAAAACAGAACAATAGAGTGTATCCTAGGACACCAAATTTCTCAATTACCACAACACTATCAAATCTGGGGTGCCTTCCATCCCCTGGCAATAGGACATAGTTGAAAAACAATTGACACTACTTCATTCCCAGCACCATAGTCTCACCTTATTGTGATTCATCTCCACTTGGAGGTGACCCTTAGCTGTTCTGAAAGCCCACGCCAGCAGATCCAACCAAGCTGGAAAGGCTTCAAGTTTGTGCCTGATGACAAATTATATGTCTGCCATCCACAGCCCAACCTCAATAAATCCAGAGCAACTCATTACCAGGTTGGCTGCAAGGTAATGACTTTTTTGGCTCAGCAATTTTTAAATCAATCAATCAATAAAGAAGCATTTATTATTGAAGACCATCTAATAAGTCATGAAAGGCTTGACATCTGTATCAGCAGAGGGAGCCCCCAAGTTAACAAAATCACACAGATCAGGAATAGAATGGAAGGAGCTAAAGGCCCATGACATACAAGGACCAAAGATTATTCCCCAAATCCCCCAACCAATAAGCCACACTCTGAGGATCTTAAGCACTACTGCAGCCCACATTTACACAGTCAGGTCCTGATCACCTTGCACCTAAACTATTGCCACAGCCTCTCTCCCTTGAGTCTCTCCTCATACCAATGCATCTTCCACATAGTGACCAAAAGTGATTTATCTTCACTGACAACGTTGCTTCCCAATCTCAAAAATCTAGTGGCTCCATTTTCTTTTTGGGCCAAATGGAAATTCCTCTGTTTGGCTTTTAAGACTCTTTCCAACCCAGTCTCATCCTCCTTTTCCAAACACAGACATTATCCCCCTTCTCCATCTCTTCAAAGTCGAGCTAAAATATTAGAAACAAACTTCTATTTGTACCTCATACTTAGTACTGTCACCATACCTTTTGTAATAGTCATTCCCCCATGCCTGGAATGCACTCCCTCCTTACTTCCTCCTCTTAGAAGCTCTAGCTCAAGGACCTCTTTCCACCATAAGCTTTTGTTGATGCTCAATTACTAGTGCCCATCTCCTTACCAAATACCACACACACGCACATACACACAGACACACACACACACACATATTTATTTTATTTATTCTCCTCCAATATATGTCTCCTCCAATAAAAGGTAACATCCTTAGAGTAGGGATTTGTTTTTATATTTATATTCTCAAAAGTCTAACAAAATATCTGGCATACAGCAGATGCTTAATAGATGCTTGCAGCCTAGAGTCTAATATAGTACTTGGTACACAGCAGGTGCTCAATAAATGTTGTTAGCAACAATACAATCACCATAATCCCTTCATTTACATAGCTCTTGAGAATTTTCAGTGTTTTCCACATACTGTAAGTAAGATCATTCTGTAAAGTGTTAACAAACCTAGTGTTATATAAGTATCAATTATGATCACCAGAATAGCATCTTAATAACATAGTAGCAAGAGAGCATTTTGCAGATTGCCCAACTTTTCCCTCACAGCAACTTGTGTCCATTACCTGTATGACTTTGAGCAAGTCATACATCTATCAGCCATAGGGTCCTACTTAAAGCAAAGGGAACTCAGCGTTTTTTTCCAAAATCCAGCCCTGTTCTTTATTGTTTAAAAAGCAATTGTACAATAAAGAGAGAAATAGACATGAGAGACAGTGGATCCCCAGAACCAATGTAAATTCCTCTGAGACATTCTTTTGAATATCTTTTGATCTTATATTGGACCTACTAGATCAGCTTCCTTATATTTGTTATTTTCTGAGCCTTGTAATGTTGTCTCCCCAACTGGACTGATTTCCAACAATCTTTACATCATACCTAGATTACAAAATCTAGGTTCAGTGCACAATTGACCAGAAACAAGATGACAAATTTTAATCTAGTGGAGATACAAGTAAAATTCTAGCTTTAGATTTAAAAAAACATAGAAATTCCAGAAAAGAAAGTTCTAACTTGGCAATACCTCATGAGAAAGAAATTAGAGTAGGAGCTGACCACAACCTCAACATTAGTCAATGGTTGCAATACAGAAGCTTAAAAAAAAAGTCAACAGAATCTCACACAATTTAATAAAATTCCTGCTCCCACACCATGGGAGACAAGAAAACCATTCTCCTCATCTGCAAAATGGGCACAATAATGCCTGCAGTAACAACAACAGAGTTTGATAATGGTATTAAATAAAGCAATTTGTTCACATGTAATTCAGTCATCCATCTGAATCATTCTGCCATCTATCTTGTTCCCAAGATACATCTTCCCTCCACCTACTCTCTTGCTCTGGGCATAATAAGAATATTAATATTTTATCATGCTTTAAGGTTTGTGAAGTGCTTTACCTAGTTTATCTCATTTGATCTGATTCTCTCAAAACCCCTGAGAGGCAGGTGTTATTAGCATCCCCATTTTATAAGTAAGAAAATTGAGGCAAAGGTTAAGTGACTTGTCACTGCAGTGTTTGCAGTAGAATTTGAATTCAGCACCTCCTAACTCCAAACCCATTATGCACTAATCCATCTGGATATATGACAGAATCAAATCAATATTAGCTACATTAATAATAAAATCAATACTACCATTGTTCCTGGAAAGAATGTGACAAAGGATTGCCTTGTAGATCAAGTCACCATACCTGCAATTCTAACTCACTCTCTCTCTCTCTCTCTCTCTCTCTCTCTCTCTCTCTCTCTCTCTCTCTCTCTCTCTCTCTCTCTCTCTTCTTCCTTCCTTCTTTTCCTCCCTCCCTCCATGTGTATATCTCTCTCTGTCTTTATTTCTCTCTTTCTCTGCACATGTGTATGTGTCTCTCTCTCTGCCTGTCTCTGTATGTCTGTCTCTGTCTCTGTCTGTATATGTCTCTTTCTGTCTCTCTCTTTCCCTGTGTGTCTCTCTTTCTCTGTGTGTGTCTCTTTCTCTGTCTCTCTCTGAACAATGTAGGTACCCAATAACTGAGGAAAAGTTCAACAAATTGTGGTAAATAAATAAAATAATTGATAATTCAGTATAAATAATGAGAAACATGAGGAATTCAGGTAAACATAGGAAGATATATACACATGAATAGATGCAGAATGAAGTCGAACCAGAAGAACAATACCGATTAGTGACAATGTAAATGGGGAAAAAATAAAATGATACTGAAACCTATGTGATTATAATGACTAAATTTGCCCTCACAGGAGATATGAGAAAATACCTCCCTCCTTTTGTCAGAGAAGTAAGGGAAGGAGTAGGAGGGAGAGAAGGAGAAGGGAAGCAGCATTTATTGTTGCTCTTTAGCTGTTTCAGTCCTGTCTGATTGTGACTCCTTTTAGGGTTTCCTTGGTAAAAGTTCTGGAGTGGTTTGCCATTTCCCTCTCTAGTTCATTTTAGAGATGAGTAAACTGAGGGGAATAGGGTTAAGTGGCTTGCCCAGAGTCACACAGCTAGAAAGTATCTGAGCCCAGATTTGAACTCAGGAAGAGAAATCTTCCTAACTCCATGTCTGGTACTCCAATCAGGTATTGTACTAAGCACTTTATAAATATTGTTTATCATAAAAATGTTGGGAGGTAAGTGCTATTTTTACAAATGAGGAAGATGAGGCAAATAGTTTAAACAAATTGCATAGGGTCACACAGCTACTGTGTCTGAGAAAGAATTTGAACTCATCTTTCTGATTCCCAGGCCCAGAGCTCTGTGCAATATGGTACCACCTAGCAGCCTATTCATTGTTCCAAATAGAGAATCCAGCATTCTTCATTTCTATTAGAGATTGTGACATAAAATTGGAGTGGTAATATATGTAAATCACTTAGTACAGTACCTGCCACATAGTAGGCACTCAATAAATGCTTATTCCCTTTCTTCCTTCCATTCCCTACTGAGGATAACTCACAGGTTCAAGTCTGAGGAGACAGAGAAAGTTAGGGCAAAAAGTTCAAAAAAACCACTTCTTAAAGAGCTTCCCAGTCTACCTGCATGAAGAATAAAAATACTGATAACTTTGGGGTTGTTCTGAGGAACCCTAAAAAAATTTTTTTCCTCACACCAGTTGTGGAGTTCTCAGAAGCCCTTGATGATTTCACAAGCCAAGAAGCTTCATTCCAAGGTAACCTGAATGAACCAAGGGCTGGAAAGTATCATATGAGTTAGTTAACTAGCAATATTCATGCAAATTTCTGTATTGGTGAGTTGGCAATGCTTCCTCAAAGCCCAAGGTAGCAATTTAGGCCACCCTTGTATCCCCGGTGTTAATGGTGAACTGTGCATGCAATGCTTTCAAGATCTTAGATGATAACATATTATATATCACCACCAGTAAAAATAAACAGGTTTCTTCAGAGAAAGAAAGTGAACATGTAGAATAGATGCCCATAACAGAAGCTGGACATACCTTCAGCTTCTTGGGCTAGAAAGAAATTCTCTTTTAGTTTCTAGGTTTTGAACACAAACTAGAACCACAGTTACCAGAGGCAGCAAGGAGGATGGAATTCAGGACCTAGAATCAGGAAGAAGAGTTAAGATTCAGCCTCAAGATTCTTATTAGCTCTGTGATCTTCCCCAAGTCAGTTAAACTCTGTTTGCCTCAGTTTCCTCAGCTATAATCCAGAAACCTAGGGGGCACAGTAGGTAGAGTGCTAGTCCAGGAGTTCAAATATGGCCTCAGACACTTACTAGTTGTACAATGTAGGGCAAATACTTTAATCCTATGTACCTCAGTTTCCTCAACTTCAAAAAGAGCAGAAGGAAATGGCAAAAATCACTCTGGTATCTTTGCCAAGAAAACCCCAAATAGGATCATGAAGAGTCAGAAATGACCAAAAGGAGTGAACAACAAACCTTAACTATAACAGTAAGGTAATAACAGCACCTACCTCCCCGGATTGTCATGAGGTCAAATGAAATAATAATTGTAAAATGTTTATCACAGTTGCTTGCACATACTAAACACTATAAATGCTTCCTTTCTTCCTTCAGCAAATTCTTGGTTATCTCTTTAATAAATGAAAATAACAAAAACTTTTTAATCAACATTTTATAACCAATTAAAAGAGTTCCCTGGAAGCTCATGTTATTTTGATCTAGACCTACAATTTGATCAGGTATAAGAAATTCTCAGTGTGGAAATTCCCTCTACCCATGCAGATCAGGAGCCACTCCCCTAACTGGGGATTCTCAAAGTTGCCTTAAAAATGGAGTAACTTAGATGATCCCATTAGCAGATTAAGAGGCCTGGCTCCAACACAGATCCCTTGTCTATCATATCACCCAAGCAGGTTAGGAACAACTTTTCAACATACAAAAGTAATAGAAAACAGATAAACAAATTTTAGTATATGGACATAATGGATTATTGAGATCATGAATGTGAAGATTTCAAAAACACATGAAAGGACTCATGAAGTGATTAAGAGTGAAGAAAGCAGATTTCAAAAAGGAAAATGCTGTTACTGTTCAATTGCTCTTTATGGCCCCTATTGGGGTTTTCTTAACAAAGATACTGAAATGGTTCATCATTTCCTTCTCTAACTCATTTTTACAAATGAGGAAACTGAGGTAGGTAGAGTTAAATGACTTACCCAGATTCATAAACTAGTATGTATCTGAAGTAGGATTTGAACTTCCTGATGCCAGGCCTGATGCTCTGTCTTCTGTACCACCTAGATTCCTACATATTCACAAATCAAGCTCTGTATCCAGAAGAGGAGTTATTGATGGCCTTTGAAGTTGGACCATCCTCTGGCTACTGATCTTTCTAGGATTTTGAGCTAAGTGCTCTGTTTAAAAAAAAAAAAAGTTTTGCATTCACCTCTCAGCAGTTCAGATTAATAATTACTCACCCCACTGCCATCACTTTAAGCCAAACCTCTGGCATTTCCCCAGGACTCTGTCATTACACAGCAAAGCTTTGCTGATTATTGACCTGTGAGTGGTAATATGACTACAATAATACTGACCAAGATTATTAGGGTCATAAATTTTTATTAAAGGTCACTGACAGATTTATACAAAATCTGTAAAGTGACACTTGTTTTCACCAGCTCAGCTTCAAAAACCATTCAACGGCAGTCACCAAGCAGAAAGCAAAGTGGATGCTGCACTAACAGAAATGGGTTGGAGGCGATTTCTCGCCTCCTACTGAGTTCCTAGTGCGCAATTAGCTGATCCCCACCTTGAATTTTCAGTGTTCCAAGCTGACCAGGAGGGAGCTGTAAGGGAGAGGTAGAAAGGACACGCCAGGAAGCTCATTACGATAACCACGGCATGCACACCTGCTTAAGGCTCAATGCCAAAGTACCTGTTCTCCTGGATAATGATCTATTTCACATGGCCAACTCCATCACCACCCCCAGGTCTGGGTAAGTTTTAAAAGGTGCCCCGATTGGAATAGAAGGCTGCAACTTGTCAAGATAAGAGGAGACACACTGCTTTTCAGAGCTAAGGTCCTGCTGGACTATTCGTGCTATTCATGCGTGACAATCCTTGGAGCTCACCCTCCAGATGATCTCAGCCACAGCAAAATCCCAGAGTTGTTTCACACACCAGCATCAGGTGGTCTCTGAGCTTGAACAAGCAACTACAGTACCCATGTTCCGATCATTAAGCCCGGCAGTAAATCAAACTGTCTCATTGTTGCTGTTTCCTCTC
>JAJPUD010001431.1:126163-158206 GCA_023553655.1 Myrmecobius fasciatus | reverse complement strand
GGAAGGAAGGAAGGAAGGAAGGAAGGAAGGAAGGAAGGAAGGAAGGACGGACTTCTTAAGTCCATATTGTGTACCAGGTACTTTACAAATATTATATCATTTGATTCTCACAACTCTGGGAGATATATGCTATCATTATCCCCATTTGAGGTAAAGAAACTGAGACAGACAAAAGTTAAGTGACTTACCCAGAATCACACAGTTAGTAAATGTCTGATTTAAGCTCATACTTTCCTGATCCCAGGGCCTGCTCCCCCTTATAGCCTCCAGTGGTCTTCCTTTATGTTATTGTTGACCCCTTAGTTCTTGAAAACTGCAGCTGAATTGAAGTTCTGGCAGGGCCAACCAGAGATTTCATGGAGGCCAAATAGATATGTTCAGTAGAATGTAATCTCCTTGACAGTAGGGGCTATTTCTTGTGTTTGCCTTTGCTTGCCCAGAACCTACCATGATCTTTTGAACATAGGTGGCCCCTAATAAAAAAGTCCTATTGACACAAATTCCAATCAAGTCTCACAGATACCTTGTCCTCCCAGAGAGACTATGAGATGAAGCTTTTCTTCTCTCCCATGGTGTCTAGCTTTGTATACAGAAGAAACATAATAAGTTTCCAATTATCTACAAACTTCCATTTTAAAAATTCCACAATTAAAAATTAGATCCATTGAAATTAGAGTTGTTCCAAACAACATCAGAATCAGAGAATTTGCAGCTGGAAAGACCTTTGGAGATCCTCTAGCCCAATCCTCTCACTTTAAAGATGGGCAAACTGCGTTATAAAGAGGTAACATAGTTTATGTATTTTCAATCTATACCTTTGCTATTTCCAAGATGAATTTAAGAAAATAGCCATCATTAGTAAGGGATTGATCCAAGAAGAAAGTCCGTGTCTTCTGAAATCTCTTTGCCCTGCAGTGCTCAGCAATAGAAAAACATTATGGCAGAGCCAACAAGAAAGGAATAGAGCAGAACTCCACTATCTTGATAACTGAAAAGGACTAGATTTGTTGGGTGACGTCTCTGAGCCTTCATTTTCTCTTCTGCCAAATGGGAGAAGAGCTCTCCAACAGTCCCTTGCAAAACTAACATTTAATCTATATGCCACATGAGACCTAGCAGAAACAAAGCAAAAAAAGCCTCCTCAGCCCTTCCAGCACACATCTCTAGGCTAACAGGATGGGCTGCTTCCTGGAACCAAGGCAAAACCTTAACATATTCTGCAGACTTGCAACCCAGAGGTCTAGCAAACAGTCATCATTCTTAGAAGATGCACATTCTATTTCTATACCAGGGGCGAGCCAATGGACCTTGCAAGATACCTACAGTGTTTAATCTAAAACTTTCCTCTTCCTAAATACTTTGAAGGAAGTAGATATCTGCAGAGAGATCTCATTTGCTGGAAGGATCAAAAGGATCTGAAGCCCCTCATGAATGCCAGGAAGGTGCTGGGCTGCTAGATAAGCAGAAACCTAAATCGGAAATCAAGAAAAATCGATTTTTTTTTTGCCATTTTGCCAATAACTTGAGCCCTTTCTTTGGGTTGAAGTTTCCTCATCTGAAAAAGGGCAACAACACAGCATGGCAAAGCATCTAGGATGCTATGATTCCAATGGAGACATGAGTGATTTTATCCTTCTATCAAGGCTCTTTATAGGGAATCGGGATGAGAGTATGTTTTCTCCTCCTCCCCCTTCCAAAAAAATTTCCATTACAGAGTACAATCTATTTTAAGTCCTGAATGCTACAACATTTATTTAGAAATGAGTCTACCTCTGTTTCTTGTTACCAATTTATCACTGTCAATTCAAGCCAGGTAACCTTGATGCACAAGGAAATCCAACAAAAGTATATAATCTGGTTGGAGATTACAATAAAACAACACCCAAACCAAAAATGGATAGCCACTTCTATATCATTTGTCACTCACTGTCCCAGCTACAGTCAGAGAAAATATCCAAACCAGCAAAGTCCTATTTTACGCAAACCATGGTACGAAAAATGCTTACTAACCAAAAGGAACGCCATTAACTTCTCAGCTAAATCTGACAGGATGATTGATCACTTAGCTTGATTGGGAAGGGAAATGCAGTTAAGAGATAATGGGCCCCAACCCAGAAAAGGTTTTAGCTTGCTGCCTCAATTTAAACAGGCACAGAGAAGCCATTATGAATGCCTTCGCCCTCCTTATGCAGATATGGAAACCACTTAGGTCTGCATTTACCCTGTGAGCCATTCTTTAAGATGGCATGGCCATTCTAAGAAGTCAGGGAAGAGGGCACATGAATTAATAATGGAAATAAACTACCTTGCATCTTGCAGGGGAGCACTACTGAAGCAAATCTGGACTGAAGGCCTCAGTGTCATAAAAACTATTATTACAGCTGTCAAGAAAATGTTGTTATTTATGCTCCAAGGGTTTTTGTGGGTATCTTAATATATAAAAAGCCTCAACATTTCTCCTCTTCCATCATCTGCTGGCTTTCTTTATCTATCCCTACTATCCTCTACCATTAGATGGCAGCAGAAAGAGCAGATGGGGGTCCCCATCATTAATAATCTTCAAGCAGAGTCTGGGTGGCCACTTTTCAGGAGAGAGAGCATAGAGTGGATCCTGATCCAGTTAGGGGCTGTATTAGACAACCTTTCAGCCCCAATAGACTCTGAGATCCATATGGCAGAGGAAGATTTGTGCCAGCACGATGTAACTACTTTTAGGAACAGAGTTGTAATGTACTTTGAACACTGAGCAATCCAACCATTCCTCAAAGGATTTCCATGTCAGTTCTGGCCACCTCTGAAAGTCAAGGAGGTTTACAATCTATATCTTGCCTGTTTTCGGAAAGGATTCGAGGTTTGCTTTTTCTTTCTTATAGTTTTTCTCTTTTGTTCTAATTTTTCTTTCACAAAAGACTGATAAGGTAATATATTTGAAATATTGTGTATGTACAGCCTATATCAAACCACTTGCTGTCTTGAAGAGGGAGAAAGGGAGGGAGGAAGAAAACAATTTGGAACTCAAAATCTTACAAAAATGAACATCGAAAACTATCTTTACATGTAATTGGAAAAATAAAATACTATCAAGGAGAAAAAATGGATTTGAGAAGATGGTCATAATCATTACAGGATTGCCTCCCTATAACTTCCTGACTTCTAGAACCACATAGAATAAGTCTAAGTTCTCTTCCATAGATGTGATAACAATGACCATGCGAGTATGTGTATACACACACATATATCTCTTTTCCAAACTCAATTGAATTAAGAGATTTAGAATTGAAAGGGACCTAGAAGACCATCTAGTCCAAACCCTTCATATTAGACCTGAGGGAACTGAGGCCTCAAAAAAGTGACTTTCCAAGGTGATTTTCACAAATCTAGCAAGTAGCAGGAACACATCCTACCCCAGGTCTTCTAATATCAGACTCCTGCTTCTCTAAATACAGTCAGTTCCTGCTGAACAAGTGTTCAATAAATGTTGGGTGGAAGGATATTTGGAAAGATGGATGAATGGATAGATGAAATAATCATGAGAATTCAGCATAGAATGAGACCCGTGATAAAAGAGTAGGACACTTTATTCTGAAAAAAAATGCCTCCTGAAAAGGGGAGTGATCTATATGAAGGTGAACTTTCTCACCTAATTCAGGAAAAAGATAGTGGGAGGATCACTTAGTTCTCTGAAAAGAAAATCAGAACAAATAAAAAAGACAACACAGAGATCAACTAGCAACCATTAGACATCAACATCATGGAGAACAGCCCATGCTGCCTTCCCACAATGAAACTGAAGCAAAACCATAAAAAAGTGGTTGAATGGATTCTTATATACTTGGGCCGGCCCCCCCGGCGGTGGGGGGAGAGAAAAAGTATGATAATTTGCAGAGAGTCAGAACTTGACAAATGTTTGCTGCATTTTAATTTACAGAGTTGAATAGTAATTTCACTGTCACTGGAGATGTTCAGCAGCGACTAGATGACTGCTGAGATGTTGTAAAGGACCTTTTATCCACTGGACAGAGAGGTTGGCTGAGTCAGCTTTAGGGTGTTTTCCAGCTCCAGAATTCTATGAAAAGGAGAGGTAAGGGTCTGAACAAAGTGCAAAATCTTATGATTACATGAGTCATCAATTATTCTTTAATACCTACTATGTTCCAGACAGTAAGTTTGCAAAAGCAAAATTGAGGGTCCTTTTCCTCAAAAAGTTTATATTCTAAAGAAGGTGACATATACACATGTGGGTATATGCAAAACATACAGAAAACAGATACAAGGTAACCTTGGAGGAGAAAATGCCAACAGCTCAGATGATTTCATTCACTAACCAGAGTTATATAAAGCAAAATTTCTCTTACTAAATCTTTTTTTTTTTTTTTTTTTTTTTTGGCTGAGGCAATTGGGGTTAAGTGACTTGCCCAGGATCACACAGCTAGGAAGTGTTAAGTATCTGAGGCCACATTTGAACTCAGGTCCTCCTGATTTCAGGGCTAGTGGTGCTCTATCCACTGCGCCACCTAGCTGCTCCTTACTAAATCTTTTAAAAATCTTTTTTTTTTTTTAATTTTAAAATAAAATTGTATTCTATTTTTAAATGATTGACCTTCTCTTTCTCCGGTCTTCTCATCAAGAAAAACAAAACTATTACAAATGTTAAACTCAAACTTTAAAAATAGGAAAATTAACAAGCTGAAAATTTTCTTTAAGTAAATTATAGGCATGATATAATAAATATTTATTAAATAGTATTTATTATATTAAATGTTATAAGTTTAAATGCTATAATAATTAAAATTATAACAATATAATGCTAACAACCAGCCAACAAAAAGACAACAGAATATTTTAAGGGTTACAAATATATACATACATATATATACATATATAATTTGATTTTTATGATAACTCTCAGGGCAGCTAAGTGGTGCAGTGGATAGAGCAATAGCCCTGAAGTTAAGGCAACCTGAGTTCAAATTTACACTCAGACACTCAATACTTCCTAGCTGTGTGACCCTGGGCAAGTCACTTAATCCCAATTGCCTCAGGAAAAAAGAAAGAAAGAAAAGAAAAGAAAAGAAAAAAGAAAAAAATAAGATAACTCTTTGAAGTCCTATAGCTTTTTTATATCCCTTTAATAGATGACAAAACTGAGTCACCAAGAGTTTAAGTGACTTGCAAGTCATTACACAGCTTAAGTGTACAGTAGAATTTTTCATATATATTTGCATGTATATCTATGTGTGTATGTAAGTATATATAAATATATATATATATACACACACACACATATAGATATTCACCACTTATTTGTAAAGGCAGTTGTTGTTATTGTTGTTGTTTGTCCATTATTCTCAAAGAGGACCATGATATCAGGGAGGAGATGCCATAACATGCAAGTGAACTGACTTTAAGTGAGGGAGGCAGCTAGTTGGCATCTTGTACATAGCACCAGACCCAGGGTTAGAAAACCTGAGTTTAAATGCAGCTTCAGACAGGAGCTGTGTGACCCTGGGCAAGCCACTTAACCTAGTTTGCCTAAGTTTCCTCACTGGAAAATGAGCTGGATAAAGAAATGGAAAACCATCCCAATATCTCTCAATCAGAAAAACCCAAATGGGGTGACAAAGAGTCAGAATGACTGAAAAATGACTAAAGAACAACAACATATATTTGTGCACATGTCTGTATGGTATGCATATATGGATATGACAGGACATGGAGGAAAAAAGACAGACAGACAGAACTATGATTTCTTTAGTATAAGGAATTCTCATGTTGGAGAATGAAAATTAGCAATTAATACAACTTCTAAATTCATATATTGAAAGTGCTTCAACGAAGGCTATTCTTCCATAACTCAAGAGTCTAATAAACTTTCCAATGGTCATCATACAGCCAATATGTACCAAAGGCAAGCTCTGTGTCCAAATCTTCCCATTTCCAAAACCATCCACTCTGCCACATTGAATTAGCAGAAAAAGCCATTCTCAAAGTCATTTTGACATATGCTAGTTGCATGACCCTGGACAAGTAATTTGACTTCTCAGGGCCATAAGCAAACTCTCTAAGATGGTAAGCTCCAGAGGAGTAGTCCATCAGCACTAATTGATACCAGGATATCACTGATAAAAATCACAGATCCAAAACAAGGATGTATTATACATGTGAGATATGGATGTGTGTATGAATATCAAATATATTCCTATGTGTAAGGTGCCCACACAAACATGAGCTACTTCAGTCCTCAGTTCCTTCACCTATAACATAAGGATATTGAATAAGATAATTTTTGAGACCCCTCTGACTTGGTATGGCTCAGTATTTTTTCTTCTTTAAAGTCTCCCTGAAAATTAAAAGTAATTGTAACACATACCATCAATATTTTTCTTAATTCCCCAGTGACATGTTGCACAATGTAGGTCTAAAACCATGAAATCCCATTTCTATGGAATGGGTTGGACCAAAGTCATTCTATATACAAATATATACACATACATGTACATACACAGAGAGAAATACTCCTTCTACCTGAATTGTGAAGAACACACCAGTTGTTCCTCTTCTTTGTCCCCATTGCTGCATTGGAAAATTCCCAAATCCATGAACATTCCATAGACGGCCCAGAATAAACCCAGTTCCTATGTATGGGGCACTGATGTAGGCAAACCCCATTTTTAGCACTGACCTCGGCAACATCATTCATCCTTTAACAAGAACTCTCAGTAAAATGACAATCCCCAAGTATGGGTATTTTGGTTAGTTCTGCATGTGTCTATGTCTATTTGTGTGTGTATGTGTTTTAAAAAGCCAATCCTTTTCAGAGCCAGCAGATCTAGGAGAGGGAAAATGATGGAGAAACATGAGCTATTTCTCCTGAATTCAGTGTTGGATGAATTAAAGGAATTTTGTTATTTCTGGAAACGAGTCATGAAGTCATTTTGCTGGATACAGTTAATACTGCTCCTCTGGTCCTTCTGTTAGCTTAGCTAAGCCCAATTGCCAACAACACAGACTTTTTCTAGATTGTATTACTAATCTGTTGCTGTACTTTCCTATCACTAGCAAATTATTTCAGTGAAAAGGGTGATGGGAGAAAACTATCCATAAAATCAGTTATTCAATAAGTCTAGTAACTGCTCCTATCACTTTTCAGGCAGCTATTTTGGAAAAGCAGTAAAGAAATACAGATCGAAAGGCAGTAAAAATTAGTGTAAAGAACTGTGACTGGACTTGAATAAAGAAACACTCGAGTTAAAATCTTTCCTTTGACATTCCCTTTGGAAATTCACAAAATCCTCTCTGAGCCTCAGTTTCCCCATATGGAAAATAGAGACAAATCTATCTATTATACTTATTTCATGAAACATTGAAATGACTGAATGAGATGAGGTCCTAAGGAAATAAAAATGTGAGATGGGAGGAAGAAAAATGAATCTAAATCTGTGACTATGAGTGTGGGGAACCCTTCTGCAATTTATAGTCTTAGACAGATGATTAGGGAACAGTCATATGCCAGACTTGAACTCAGTCTTGGAACTCACCTCCCCTACACCATTGGTATTTAGTCCCAAAATAACAAGGACTACTTCACAGTGCCTGGCACACAAAGGTTGTTAACAGATGCTTGTTGATTAAGTGATTACACTATTGGACCGTTTGCCATTATTTTTCAGAGGGCTTTCACTTCTCATTGATTTCTCAACTCTTTCTTTCTCATTGAAGAGTGCTAACATTCATTAGGCAGCTCCTAAGTTACAAAGCATTGTCCCACCTAATAATACCTGGTATTTATATATCACATCATATGGACATCTCCTTTGATCTTCATAAGCATCAGCTATTATTCCCATTTTAGAGGTAAAGAAATTAGGTTCAGTATATGAATGTTATGGAATATTATTATTCTGTAAGAAACGACCAGCAGGATGATTTCAGAGAGGCCTGGAGAGACTTGCATGAACTGATGCTAAATGAAATGAGCAGAACCAGGAGATCATTATACACGGCAACAACAAGACTATACGATGATCAATTCTGATGGATGTGGCTCTCTTCAACAATGAAATGTTTCAAACCACTTCCAATTGTTTAGTAAAGAAGGCCAAATACACCCAGAGAGAGGGATGTGAAATGTGGACTACAACATAACATTTTCATGCTTTCTGTTGATATTTGCTTGCATTTTGTTTTCCTTCTTAGGTTTTTTTTTCCCTTTCTCTTTCTAGATCCAATTTTTCTTGTGCAGCAAGATAACTGTATAAATTTTAATACATATATTGTATTTATCATACATTTTAACATATTTAACATGTATTAGACTACTTGCCATATAGGGGAAGGTATGGGGGGAAAGGAGGGAAAAACTTGGAACAGAAAGTTTTATAAGGGTCAATGTTGAAAAATTACCCATGCATATGTATCGTAAATAAAAAGCTTTAATTAAAAAAAAAGAAATTAGGTTCATAAAGAGGTTAAGTGGCTTGCCCAGGATTAAAACTCACACATTCCTCCTCTTAAATCTACCTCTTTACTCACTGCTCCACACTACTTCTGATTTCATCAACAATTTAGTGCTTAAGTGATGTAATTATTATTCTTGCCAAGAAGGAGTTTGTGAAAGGGATATTAAAAGCATCAAAGGATGGGTCAAGATGGAATGCAAGATTCTTAAGATCTGAGTCTATTTTTATTTTTTATCTTCAAATTTTCTTTTTGTTATTGCATGTTCAGATTGAGAGGTATACACGGCTAATGGATAAAGAGCTGACCAGAGCATTCAGGTCCTCCCTGTGACTTACACTACCTGTGTGACACTGGAAAAGTCACTTAATCCTTCAGTGCTCTAAGACTACTGATCAGCACTGGTAAAGGGAGCCTCCTCATCTGAGAGTTCCCAGTACCAATGAAAACCCATGTCCAATCACTATCCCTCTGGGTATACAATTACCTCTTCCACATTATGACTCTTCCCATCATGGTTTTGATGTGTCTCAGGAGGGCCTAAGAAAATAAATGGGGGAGCAACTTGGTGGTGCAGTGGATAGAGCACCGGCCCTGAAGTCAGGACAACTTGAGTTCAAATCTGGTCTCAGACACTTAATACATCCTGACTGTGTGACCCTGAGCAAGTCACTTAACCCCAGTTGTCTCAGCAAAAATTAATAAATAAATGAATGAATGAATGGTAAATGGGGAGCAGCTAGTTGGTGGAGTGGATAGAGCACCAGCCCTGAAATTCCCCTAAATGGGAATTTAGTGGGACTTTTGCAGACACTGCAGACAGTACAGAAAAAGTTTAGAAACTCAAAAATACATAAGATATGTGTATAATAGTATATAATATCAACATATTTTATCTTTTATACTATAAGATACTATAATATTTTGTTTACATATATAATATGTAATATACTATAATAATTCAGACTTCTTCTCTGGGATAAAAGGAGAGAAAATGCAGATTTTCCAGATTGTGAGGAAGCTGCACCCCTTACCCCGAGACACAAGATAAGGAATAACGTTATTAATTATTTCTATTATTTAAGGAAGGAGAGAGTGTTGTCCTGTACAGGGGCAAGGAAGAGCTTCCAACAGGAGGTGGCCCATGAGCTGAGCCTTACAGGAAGCCAGGGACTAGAGAAGGCAGAGGTGAGAGGGAGCACATTCCTCCCCATGCCCAGGGCCTCCAGCAGGCTTATCTCCCGGCCCCTTGAGCGTCAGTCCTCTGCTTAAATATCAGCACCATGGCCACAGTCAAACAAGCCCACCGCTATCTCTCTCTAAGAGATGCAATGTGATCATTTTGGCTACTCCAGCCCGGGAGTTTCTCAGGACCCTTTGGAGTGTTTCCTTTCAACATTTGCAGGTATCACAAAGAGATCTCTCTTCAAGAAGAATGTTTCCAGCCTGCTCCTGAGCTTTCACATTCTGAGGTCCGGCTCCCCAAACAAACATCGACTTTTTCATCCATTTCCCAGCTCACAACCCGAGACCTCAGGTGACCAAATAGCTTATGTTCATCCAGGAGAATCCCTGCTGTCAAAAAAATAAAAATAAAACCATAGCACTAAACATAGCAACACTACATTGACTATTTCTACTAGGAAACAAACCTAGACTCTGATTTCTAATCCAATTCAATAAGCATTTATTAAGCACCTACTACATGTAAGACACTGTTCTAGGGGCAAGAAAATTATATTGCATGTCCAGATTGAGAGATATACATGGCATAGTGGATAAAGAACTGACCAGAAAGAGCTGCATTCAGATCCTCCCTATGATATACACTAACTGTGTGACACTGGGAAAGTCACCTAATCTTTTTTTTCAGTATTTAGAATTTTTATTCATAACAATAATGAACATTTTCTTCTTTTTTCATTTTATTAAAGTTTTTTATTTGCAAAACATATGTATGGGTAATTTTTTAACATTGACCCTTGCAAAGCTTTCTGTGACAAATTTTTCCCTTCTTCCCCTCACCCCTTCCCCTAGATGGCAGGAAATCCACTACATGTTAATTATGTTAAAATACTTGACAAATCGAATATGTATGTACATATTTTTACAGTTATCTTGCTGTGCAAGAAAAATCAGATCTGAAAGTCACCTAATCTTTCAGTGTTCCAAGACTACTGACCAGCACTGGTAAAGGCAGTTCCTTCATCTGAGAGTCAGCACATCCTATAGGAGATGCTGTTACTGGGATACAAAGATACAATAGGAACTAGTGTCTCCTCTCAGGAAGCTTATGATCTGACAGGGGAACAGGAACATGATACAACATGTAAATAAGGCAATATGGATACGTATACAGGTGTATAATTATTTGGGGAAGGAGTGAATCAGGAAAGGCTTCCCTGGAGGAAGAATCTGAGCTGAGCTTTGAAGGAAACCAGGATTCCAAGAGGAAGAAGTTCGTTCCTGGCAGGAAGAACAGCCCGTGCAAAAAGAAAAGGTGGGAGATGGAATGTTGAGGGCAACTTCAAATACGCAAGTGTGGCTAGAACAAAGAACGTACAGAGTGTTCCAAAAGCTGTAAGCTTTAATAGCTTAAAACTATACCAACACTTTGGGGACACCCTAGATGAAAGAGGATTACGTCAAAGAAATCTGGAAAGGTAGGTTAGAGACTAATTCAATGCCCTCTCCACTATAGTGGACTGTCTTTCTAAGACTGGAAAAAACCTTAAGTTAAAATAAACATCAAGAAATGTATCAGTTGCTGATGAAAACTGATGTTTTTTTTTTTCCTTTGACCACCAAAACCAAATTTTCTTTTCTTTTCTTTCTTTCTTTTTTTAGTTAAAGCTTTTTATTTTCAAAATATGCATGGATAATTTTTCAACATTGACCCTTGCAAAACCTTGTGTTCCAAATTTTCTCCTCTTCCTCCCACACCTCCCTTAGATGGCAGGTAATCCTATATATGTTTAACATATGAAATTCTTCTATAAATGTTTCTATAATTATCATGCTGCACAAGAAAAATCAGATCAAAAAGGGAAAAAAATCAGAAAATACAAAATGGAAGCAAACAAAAACAAAAAGAGTGAAAATGCTATGTTGTGGTCTACACTCAGTTCCCACAGTCCTCTCTCTGGGTATAGATGGCTTTCTTCATCACAAGATCATTGGAGCTGGTCTGGATCATCTCATTGTTGAAAAGAGCCACATTCATCAGAATTAATCATCATATAACCTTGTTGTTTCCAGGTATAATGATCTCCTGGTTCTGCTCATTCCACCTAACATCAGTTCATGTAAGTCTCTCCAGGCCTCTCCAGAATCATCCTGCTGATCGTTTTTAAATTTTATTTTCCCAAAAAATGAGCACTAAACTCCATCTGAAATCCAGGAACAAACTGGATTTGAATCCTCCCTCTCCTAGTAGGTGGTACAGTGGTCAGTGAGATACAAGCTGTGTGAAACCAGGAAAGTCATTTCATCTGTCTGCCTTTGTTTCCCCATCTATAAAATGGGGATCACAACACCTACATTACAAGGTTATTGTGAGAGCCTAATTAGATAGCATATAAAAAACACTTTTTGAATGTTTATTATTATTATAGTTTCTATAAGTATACTCGGTCTCAGTTTCTTTATCTATAAAACACGATACTAAAAGCACATATTTCATCTGAGTTACTGAGAGGCTCCAATGGGAAAATGTAGACAGCTTTTTGTAAATCTTAAAGTGCTACCTAAATATCAGCTATCATTATTTTGTACCAAAACAAAACAAAACAAAAAAACCCAGCAAATTAGTACACCAGCAACAGTGTAAAGAAAAGGAAGCCAGGAGCCAGATTATGGATGAGCTTTAAATAGCTCTCAGGAGAGCACATATATTATCCATCCAAGGGGCATAAGCAAGACAGTAGGCAGGGAAGTGACATGGTTAGAACGGTGCTTTAGGAATATCGATCTGTGCATAGGGGATAAATTGGAAAGGGAAAACAATAGAATCAGGGAGACCAATTAAAAGGCTACTGCACTAATTCAGGGTGAAAAGCAATAAACGAATGGAAATAGGATGGGTGAGCATGTCATGGGGAAGAAGGAAGCCGATAGCAGCTCTGGTAAGCTTTCGGAATTGATGAATTGGCCTGTGATTGATTAATTACAGAAGGCAGGACATGATGGAGAAGAAAGAAGAATCAAATAGGAAGTTTGAGAAGCTTGGAAGGATATACCATCACATAAACAGTTAAAAACACAACTGACACTGGGGTTGTGAATGTCTCCTTTCCAAAAACCTTCACAGCTCTCATTCTAATTCCCTCATCCAAACATTGCCTGTTCCTAGAAGACAGAGTATTGAGTCTCCCATTCTAGGCACAGAGGGGTTAAGCAAAGTAACCTAAGATTACACAACAGTTTCTTGAACTAGAATCCAAATCTCCTCCTTGCTAGAAACAATGCTCTTTCCAGGAAGCAGCCTGCCTCTTCTTGAAAGGTGGGAGAAAACTAGGCTATATTTGTATAAACAGAAGGCTTATTATGAATCATGTAAGTTGGACCAAGAATCTTGGAGTTAAATCTTAAACCTATAAACTTACATATTACCTACCAACTTGTGCCCTCAACTTGCTGCCAAAACAAAACTTGAAGCAACACGAATTCAATTTATATTCAAAGATGGGAACTAAGTTAGAACCCAGATAGAGTCCCGGAGAACCGAAAATAGCCATAGCTCTCGTCTCCCTCCTCTCCCCAGCCTGGGATTCATTTATTTCTGTTCTGTGCTGCTCTGGACTAACCCACTAGAGAGGGAGAGAGCCCGCCTGAAGCTAAGTGGCATTGGACCTCATGGCCCCTTTCTGCTGGCAAGTAATAAATGTTAGCAAGGACCTGCCAGGGAAATAGATGGGGTGAGCAAGGTAAGGTCACAGAACAAGCAACCGAGGGCTGTGGCTTCCATGGAAAATCAGAGCCCCTAAACCAGCTTCTGTCCCTTCTATGCTGAAGGTCTGTACTATAAAAGGTCAACGCTGTGGGTTTGAGTTAAAGTAGAGAACATGGGGAAAGAAAAGGAAAAAACTGACTTTCTGTCATGCTAGTTTTCCTCTGTGCCATCCAGGCCAGGAGGGCAGTGGAGAAGTTAGGGTGAAGAACAGTTCAAAGTCTAACAAAAGGATGGGGGCCAGGTCAATCAGTCAGTCAACAAGTATTTTACTATATGCCAGGCACCATACTAAGCACTAGGTCTATGAAAAAAAGACAAAAATAAAAGTAAAAAAAAACTGCAATTATTAAAAAAAAACGCTCTCCAGGAGCTCACATGTTAACAGGACACAATATAAATAGATATAGATACTACTTCATACAGAGTTGATGAAGGTAATCTCAGAGAGGAAGGTCTTAGCCAGTGGCTAGACTGGGAAAGGCCTGCAACAAAAGGTGAGACTGGAGCTGTATCTTGAAGGACAGGCAAAGGCGATGGAGGCAGACTCTTCCAGAAATGGGAGATAGGTAAAGGCACAGAGATAGGAGATGAACTACCCTGAATCTTCTTCAGAATCTCAGAATATCATAATTAGAAGGGACTTTGGAGATTACCAAGATTTGGAGGGAGGTGGGGAAACTGAAAGTCCCCTCATCAAAGGGTTACAAATCCTGAGAGGTCAACTAATCAAAAGATCACATCCTGAGAGATCTGCTAATTAAAAGATAACAGATCGGACAGCTAGTTGGTGCAGTAGAAAGAGCACCAGCCCTGAAGTCAGGAGGACCCGAGTTCAAATGTGACCTCAGACACTTAGCTGTGTGACCCTGGGCAAGTCACTTAACCCCAATTGCCTCAGGAAAAAAAAGATAACAGAATTTGAGAGATCAGCTCATCAAGGGGTCACTGATCCTGAGTGGTCAATTCATCAAAAAGTGATAGATCCTGAGAGATCAACTCATCAAAGTGTTGAAGAGCCTGAGAACTCATCCAAGGATCACAGAGCCTGTGAGAAGTCAGCTCATCAAGAGGCACAGATCTGAGAGATTACCTCATCAAAGGATTGAAGAGCCTGAGAGACTTGTTTAATCCACTCACTTTACAAATAAGAAAAATAAGGTTTCAATAAGGAGAATCAAATGATCCAAGACACGTTAAGTCTAATTAAATAGGAGAGCCAGGATCCAAAATCAACTCCTCTGACCCCAAATCCTATTCTTCTTTCTCTCAAACTGAACTACCTCCTCTCCACCTCGCTTTTTCTTCAGAGTATGAAACTGAGTGAAAATGACCAGCCAAAGAACAAACAATTAAATTTTGAAACATTCCAGCAAAAAAATTAGGAGGGGAAACCTCTATCTACACAGAAAAACTCAATAACTGTCCTTTTAAAGGAACTTCCTACAGCAGGGAAAGTGACTTTTGAATACAACTTTGTTATGCTAAATAAAATAAAACTGCCAATTTTACTTTGGATTATTTATTATAATATGACTAAAAAGTAGAATGAAAATCTTTGACCAAATTTCAAATAGGATGTAAGAAAATAGTCCCTTGGATACTGGACCACTATCCTGGACTCTTCATTTCTCCAGGAAAAAATTATTATCTCCATTTAAAAAAGAAAGCTCCAAGAGAAAGGAAAAAAAAAGAGAGTTATCCTATATTCCTGATTTATCCCCTCCTGGCTTACCTCTTTTCCCAGAAATGGGAAGAATGTTATAGAAGGGCAGATCTTAGCCTACTGTCAAGGTAGCCTCTCCCCTTCCTCCTCCCACCTTCACCCCATGGCTTTTTGAAGACTCTGGGACAAATAGAATGTGTAAGAGTAAGATCAGGGAGCAGGCTAAGACTCAAGAGACAAGCAGGGCCAGATTCTCAGTGTTTTCAGTTATCTCCTCTGCCCTTCATTCAAATCTATACAAAAAAGCTACAGTAGAGAACCCTTCTCCACATGCATTGAAAGGAAAAGTTTGGTAGACAGAGATCATCTGACACTTAACCCTTAGGGTGTCATGGACCCCTTGGGCAGCTGGATGAACCCTTCTGAGAATTTTGTTTCAAAATTCATAAAATACATAGATTGCAAAGGAAATCAAATATATTGAAATTCTCATCTATTTTTTAAAGTTCATGGATCTCAGATTAGAAGCATATGGGGAGCGGGTTGGATCCTACATGTCCAAGTAAAAAGAAAGGATCCAGTGAGCTATGTCAAGAACAGCGATTTTGCTTTTCCTAGTTCTGCCGGGTAAAGCAACTGACTTTATCACCACCTACCAGCTTCATTCCTTAGTTTCCCTATTTGCAAAATGGGAAAAAGTTATCTACCCACCTAGCTACATCCTTACCAGGCTTCTATTTTTTTTTTCTATCCCCAAATAACCTCTCCTAAAACCTTGTTTAAAATTGGCCTTCCAATACAGGTCACTTGCCCAGCCTCACAGCACTTAGGATACACTAGACACCTTTTCCCAAAGAAAGAGTATTTCTTCAAGCCAACTTACACAAGTAGGTAAGCTCAGATCCTAACAGGTTTCCCCACACAGTCCTCTCACCTGAAGAGGTGAGAAGCAATGGAAAGAGCATTAGGTTCAGAATCAGAGGCTTTGGCAGCTGGCCCCCTTAAGTCTCTTTCAGCTCTGAATCTATAATCCTTCACAATGTCACCTGACAAACAACCAGAAATTACTAGGTGGGCTACCTGGCTGGACACAGCCCCTCACTCTTCCCCACAGAGGACAAGAGTTGAGGGAGATGCTTAAGTGGGTACAACTACTGTCTTAGATCAGCCCAGTGTCATGACAGTGGGGAGGGGAACCTGGAACATGAAATTGACTTATCTCCAGCTGTACCCTATGAGCTTCAGAGTTGGGAGTTAAAAATATTCTTTCCCCTACTCTCAAAAATGGAAACCTTCCAGAGTCACCCTCCTACACACTTCCACTCAATTTCTGACTCTGGTTATAAAACCTTGCCACCAAAAATAGATTTCAAGGGGATTTCATAGCCTCATTCCTTAGCATAATTGTGGTGCTCACACATACTTTTTTGTAAATTCTATTTCAATCGTTGAACTCTTTTCAAACCCTTGCCCCCTGAGTCTAAAACATCAGGGTGAGTTTCAGTGGCTCTCTCTTTTAAAAAAATTATTTCTCACATTGTCAGGTAATGATCATTATAATAATCGCTAGCATTTCTAAAACACTTTACATATTACATATATGTATTTGCAAACATTAATCACATTGATTTTACAGCCACCTTGTGAGATAAGTGTAATTACCATTTCACAGCTAAGAAAACTTAGGTTCAGAGAGGTTGCATCCCTTGGATAGGGTCACAGAACTAGTAAATGTCTAGAAGAGGATTCAGACTCCCATACTGTACACCTAGCTGTGAAAGTCCCTGGAACAAAGCCATCCCCTGTTCATTCCCCACCACTAAACCATCTGGGCTCTAGTCTTCCCTTCCATGACCTCTCTAGTTTGTCACTCTTGCCATCCTTTATCACCCTCCCTCCTTTTCCCTTCTTCCTCCCTTCCCACCATTTCTGCCTCACCTCATTTCACCTTCCTCTATCTCTTCTCCTCCCTAAAACAAGCATCACCATTCTTGCAGCCACCCAGGCCCAAAATTTTGAGTCATCTTTGACTCCCACTCCTACACAGCTGCCTCGCCCTTCTACAGGAGCCAATTTTAGAACAGGAAGAGACCTGAGTCCAGCCCCCTCATTTGACACATGAGGAAATGAAGGCCCAGACTTAAATGACTTGTCCAAAGTCACACAAACTACTTTGTTACGGAGCTGGATCTAGAAATAGCATGTTCCATCCTAGATTTAAAACTGGAAGGGAACTCCAGGCAACAGAAATACAACAAAAGGTAAACAAGGACAGCACCCCTACAACAAAATAACACAGAAAGATCATTTTGAGATTTCTTTCTAAAAGTAAGAGAAGAGACGTGGGCAAAAGCTAACTGAAGTGATGAGGGAAATATGGGTCCGAAACATCCCAGATGAAATCTCACAAAACACTTCCTAAAGGAGAATGGGACAGGTTACAGAGAATTGGAGAAAGGTGAGGGAAATACAGAGGGAATAGATGATAAACTGTAATCAAGTCAAAAGTTAACAATGAAGGGAAAATAACTCCTGTAATCTTCTCAAGAAGAAGAGATTTTGTACAAAATGACTAAGGTGGAAACATTTTACATGATTGCACATTTAAAAACTATATAAGATTGCTTGCCCTCTCAGAAAGGGAGAGGAAAGGAGAGAGGAGAGAATTTGAAATTCAAAACTTTATCCAAAAAGTTTTTAAATTGTTTTAATATGAAAAAATAAAACAGTATATAAATAAAGATGAAGAAAAGAGTCTTACGGAGAATGGGCAAAGAGGTAAAAGGAAAAGATTAAAATGGCAATTTTGTTTCAGTGATGGGAGGGGGTACCATTGATGAAAGCACACATTGGGGAAGTGAGATCATCTATAAAGGGAAATAGGAATCTCACAATATATATAATCTGAAGAGATCTGGTGTGTTAAAAAAAAAAAAAAAAAAAAAAGAATGACTCATCCTGCCTCAGGAAAAGGGCTTAACAGACACCAGAAGAGTGGGATGGTATGGATACAAGGACAAAATTTCATGGCAAAAGGGGAGGGAGAGGAGGAATGACCACAGAGAGGGAAAAGGTTAACAACAAATTGCATAATCAGAAACATAGGAAAATTCCTACCAGGGGGCAATATCCTCTCTATGACATGCAAAAATTGATATTTCTAGGAGTGAGGCTGAACAGAAAAAGGAAGCTACAGGGAAAGATCTGCAAAGCAAGAATATAGAAACAGTTGAGAAGAGAGGGCTCCAAAGAGGTATTTTAGAAGCATTAATTTCATGAGGAATGCAGAGACTAACCAAAAAAACTAAACAAATATAATGGCCATGAAATTAAGAACAAAAGTAGAGAAAAGACAAAAAGGGATAATAAGTAATGAAGAGAATGAGGGAAAGAATTACTTTTTTTTTAGAAAAAAATACCAAAAAAAGTTTTTAAACAAATGAAACGAGTTAAAGGAAAGGAGAGAAAGGTCGATTTTACTTGGCTTTATTTGAGGGGGGAAATTAAATAAATAAATATTAAAAAGAAAAAAAAGAACTAATAAGTAAAATAAAACTTTAAAATTAGAGACAACAGTGTAACAAATAGGATGGGATAGAAGAATTGAGAATAAGGAGATGAAATCTGGTGAGATTCAGGTTTCCTCAAAGTAGATTAAGATAAAATAACTAAAGATACAAAGTACCATGTTTATAGAGGGAGAGAAGAAAAAAAAATCTTCATTTGAAAAAGAACAATTTTAGGGACACAGAGAAATATAAACTTAAATCTCATAACTTCAAATGTGAATGGCTGAAACAATCCAATAAAAGTAAAAGATTGATAGACTGTCATATTTATAAGAATTCAAGACACTCTCCAATAGATAAATGGTCAAAGGATATGAACAGACAATTTTCAGATGAAGAAATTGAAACCATTTCTAGTCATATGAAAAGGTGCTCCAAATCACTATTGATCAGAGAAATGCAAATTAAGACAACTCTGAGGTACCACTACACACCTGTCAGATTGGCTAAAATGACAGGAAAAAATAATGACAAATGTTGGAGGGGATGTGGGAAAACTGGGACACTGATATATTGTTGATGGAACTGTGAACGGATCCAACCATTCTGGAGAGCAATTTGGAGCTATGCTCAGAAAGCTATCAAACTGTGCATACCCATTGACCCAGCAGTGTTTCTATTGGGCTTATATCCCAAAGAGATCTTAAAGGAAGGAAAGGGCCCCCACATGTGCAAGAATGTTTGTGGCAGCCCTTTTTGTAGTAGCTAGAAACTGGAAACTGAATGGATGCCCATCAATTGGAGAGTGGCTGAATAAATTATGGTATATGAATGTTATGGAATATTATTGTTCTGTAAGAAACGACCAGCAGGACAATTTCAGAGAGGCCTGGAGAGACTTGCATGAGCCGATGCTGAGTGAAATGAGCAGAACCAGGAGATCATTATACACGGCAACAACAATACTATATGATGATCAATTCTGATGGACATGGCTCTCTGCAACAATGAAATGTTTCAAACCAGTTCCACTTGTTCAGTAAAGAAAGCCATATACACCCAGAGAGAGGGATGTGAAATGTGGACTACAACATATCATTTTCATGCTCTATATGAATGATTGCTTGCATTGGGTTTCCTTCTTCAGATTTTTTTGTTCATGTAATATGATTGTTCTTGCACAGCAAGATAAGTATGGAAACATGTATACATATATTTGACTTGTCAAATATTTTAATATAATTAACATGTAGTGGACTTCCTGCCATCTAGGGGAGGGGAGGGGACTAGGGGGAAAAATTTGTAACGGAAAGCTTTGTAAGGGTCAATGTTGAAGAACTACCCATACATATGTTATGCAAATAAAAAGCTTTAAAAAAAAAGATTGATAGACTGGATAAGAAAACACAACCTCATAAACTGCTTGCTTACAAGAAACATACTTTAAAAATAAACACATTCACAGAATGGGATTGGGGGGAAAAACTTACTATTCATCAGGTAAATCCAAAACAGCTAGAGTTTCAATCATGGTATCAAATAAAACAAAAAAACATTCAAAAATTAAAAATAGAAAAGCAAGAAAACTACATTACACTGAAACAAATCATAGACAACAAAAGAATTATCAAGAGTAAATAGATATTCTCTAAATGCCTTACCATTTAACTTCATGAAGGAAAAATTAACTGACCCAAAAAAATAGCATAGACAATAAAACAAGAGTGGCAAAAGAATTCAATGTCAGTCTCTCAGTTTTAAATAAGTATAACAGAATAATAAACAAAAGGGAAAATATAAAATTGAACAAATTGCTAAAGAAGCTAGAACTAAAAAACTCATGACATCTTATAAATGGAACTACTAAAGATCATATATATTTCTTAGCACCACATGAAACTTATACAAAAATTAACTACATGTATTAGGCCATAGAGATATTATAAGCAAAAATAAATAGGCAGACATAGCAGAGTCAACCTTTATAAGACTGTAACACAATAAAAACAGTAATACATTCAAGGAGCACAGACAAAAGACAATGACCCAAATGGAAGCTTAACGGTGAAATTCTAACTAAAGAGCGAGTTAAGAAAATCACAAACACAACTAATATTTATGTGAAAGAAAATTATAAGTATAAAACAGCATACCAAAATTTCTGAAATGCAACTAAAGCAGCCCTCAAGGGGAAAAATCATATCCCTATAAACATATATTAACAAAATAGAAAAAGAAAGGATTTATTAAACAAATACTCAATTTTAAATATTAAATTAAAAAGCCAACAAATAAATAAATCCCCAAAAAAGCAAAAAATGAGGTATATTAAAATTAAAAACTGCAAACCAAAAAATAAGCTAAAGAAATGTTAAAATAACTAAAACCTGGTTCTCTGAAAAGACTAATAAAATTGATAGACCTTTATCCAAACTGTTTCAAAACTGGACAGAAAATTTTATACACAATTCAATGTTAAAAAAAACCTGAGAATACAAAAGAAATAGAGGACCACTTTCAAAAATAAAAAAAACAGCCAAACAGGAAATCAAATAAAAGTCTTAAATAATTCAATCTAAGAAAAGGAAATATAATTAGTTTTAAAGGAACTACAAAAGAAATAAGTTCCTGGTTCTGATAGATTCACAAGAGGATTCTATCAACATTTTTAAATAATTTGTACTGATGCTTCACGAATTAATCTAAAAAATTGAGAAAGGAATCAATCTACCTTCCATGACACAAAGATAGTCCTAATGCCTAAAACAAGAAAGGATAAAGCATAAAGATAATTATGGACCAACATAGATCATCTATGAATATAGATTCAAAATTTTTAAATAGACTACATTGATTAATCCAAGAAATCATTCATCCTGACCAAATTGATTATTCAAGGGAACTAAGAATAGCTTAATATTAGGAAAACAATCAACATAATTAATCATATTAAAAACAAAATCATCCAAAATCACACGATTATCACAATAGATTTAGGGAAAGCCTTTGACAAAGTACAATACTCATTTATGCTTAAATCTCATAAAAGCAGCCATCTAAAACCAAAAGCAAATATCACATCCACTGGGGATCTACTAGAAGCTTTTCCAAGAATACAAAAGCAAAGCAAGGATACTCATTCTTATATGATTTGAGAGTTCTAGAAATACTAACAACAGAAATAAGATGAGAAAAAAAAATAAAGATGCAAATGTGGGTAAAGAAGAGATACAATTTTTATTAAGGCTATAATAATCTATTTAGAAAATCCTGGAGAGCCAGCAAAGATACAATTAAGGTAAATTAATAGCTTCAGCAAATTCAGAGGCCAAAAAATAAAATCTTAAAAATCAACAGCATTTATATATAACAATAAAATTAAGGCACAATAATGGAAATGAAATAACATTCCAAATAACTGTAAAACACCTAAAATTTCTGAATATTTATCTACAAAAAAGTCCATAAAATACTTATATGGATTCAATTTCAAAGTGCTCCTTCAAGCAATAAAGAATAACCAATGGCAGTGAAATATTCAGTGCTCATGACTGGGCCATGGCAATATAACAAAAATGACATTATCAAAATTAATTTACAGTTTTAATAATATACCAACCAAATTATGAAAGTGATACTTTAGGGGCAGCTAGGTGGTACAGTGGATAGAGCACCAGCCCTGAAGTCAGGAAGACTTGAGTTCAAATCTGGTCTCAGACACTTAACATTCCCTAGCTGTGTGACCCTGGGCAAGTCACTTAACCTCAATTGCCTCAGCAAAAAAAAAAAAAAAAAAAAAAAAAAAAAGGAAAGTGATACTTTACAGAACTTGAAAAGATAGAAAAATTCACTTGGAAAAATAAAAACTGTAGAATATTAAGGTAAATTGTCATAGAAGCTAAGAAGAGAGAATAGCACTTATAGATCTCAAACTATATTAATACAACAGGCATCAAAACCAACTTGTTTTTTTTTTAATTTATTTTTATTTTTTTTTTTTTTGCTGAGGCAATTGAGGTTAAGTGACTTGCCCAGGGTCACACAGCTAGGACATGTTAAGTGTCTGAGACCAGATTTGAACTCAGGTCTTCCTGACTTCATGGCTGGTGACCAACTTGGTTTAAAAAAAAAAAAAAACATGTATCTCTCTCTTTCCCCCTTCATACTGATTCATCCCTCTTCTTATATTCAGTCAGTCAACATTACCTATTCTTCCTTCATAATGGCTGTGCTCCTTTTGCATCCTATTATCATCGGCCTTCCCCAAGTCCAGCTCCTCATCAACACATTTCTAGATCATTACAATGCTCCTAACCAGTCTCTTTGCAAGTCGGATTCCCTACAATTATTCTTTAGACCTGAAATTAGAAGGGACCTTAAAGACTATCAAGTAAATCAGAAATTCTGGACTTTTTTGTGTGTTGTGGTTCCCTTTCACAGTCTGATAAAGCCTACAAACTCCCCAAAATCATGTCCTTAATATACAAAATAAAACATGTAGGATTACAGAAGAAAGCAATTATAAAGAAATATTGATGTAATGTTTTTTCCCATGCAAGTTCACAGATTCCTGATCTAGTCTAAGCCAAGACCCCCTATGTTACACAGATGTGAAATGTGAAGCCAGAAAGGACAGAGGCATTATAAAGAGAAAATTGTTCAAAATCTCAGGTTCTTTGACTTCAAATCCATGGCTTTTTTCCATATGGCCCTTCTAATCCTCCCCATTCTCACTCTATTCTTTATATCATCCCTAACCTCAAATCCTAAAATAGCTCCCTTTTAATACTGCATCGAATTCAAGGTCCTCCATTAAGGTTGGAAACCCAATTTCACCCACCCATCCTCACTTTCCACTACTCCCACTCCACTAATAAGGCATCTTTCCTCACTATCACGTGAATGGGTTTAAGAATGACCCCTTACATCTGTATCCCAAAGAGATGATAAAAAAGGGAAAAGGACACACATAGGCAAAAATGTTTGTGGCAGCCCTTTTTCTAGTGGCAAAGAACTAGAAACTGAGTGGATGCCCATCAGATGGAGAATGGCTGAATAAATTATGGTATATCAAGGTAAGGGAATATTATTGTTGTATAAGAAATGATGAGCAGGATGATTTCAGAAAAACCTGGAAAGACTTACATGAACTGATGCTGACTGAAGTGAGCAGAACCAAAAGAAAACTGTACACAGTAACAATGAGATTATGTGATGACCAGCTGTGATCATTTGGTTCTTTTCAACAATGAGGTGATACAAGACAATTCCAATAGATCTGGTATGGGAAAGCATAGTATTTAAACTTTTTTATTGTTATTATGTTTGCTTGGGTTTTTTTCTCTTGTGTTTTTCCCTTTTATCTTATTTTTCTTGCACATCATGACAAATGTAGAAATACGTTTAGAAGAACTATGCATGTTTAACTTATATTGGATTACTTGCTTCTAGGAAAGGGTGGAAGGAAGAAAGAAAAATTTGGAACACAAGATTTGAATGTTGAAAACTATCTTTGTATGTATTTTGAAAAAATTAAAAACATTATTTTAAAAAAAAGAACTCCCCTATGGCTTCATTTCTGGGATCCTCCTAACTTAGAATGACTTCCATCTCCCCAAATTCTTGCTCAAGGAAATTTCTCAAGCTCCCTCCCTGAACTCCTGCACAATAAAATACTATCTAGTCTATCTGTATTGTCTGTGAACAGTTAGCTAGTACAGTGGATAGAATGATAAGCCTACAGGCAAAGACCTGAGTTCAAATGTAGCCTTAAGTTACTTATTAGCTGTGTGATACTCAACATGTCCCTTAATCCATTTTCTCACCTGTAAAATGGGGATAATAACAGAACCCATCTCCAGGTTTGTTCTCAGGATCAAATGAGATAATGATTATAAAGCGCTTGGCATAAGCTAGTTGGTACCATAATTCACAGAATTCCCAGCCTTAAGTCAGGAATTTTCATCTTCCTGTGTTCAAATCTAACCTTACTTAGATTTGTATGTGTGACTTACTGTGTGACCCTGAGCAAGTCACTTAACATTGTTTGCTCAGTTTCCTCATCTGTAAAATAAGCTGGAAAAGGAAATGGCAAACCACTCCAGTATCTTTGCCATGACCCCAAATGAGGTCATGAAGAGATAAACACAAGTAAATGACAACCAGAATAGAACCTGGAACATAGTAGACACTATATAAATGCTTTAGGTTATTTTCCTCAGAATTTCATGGCTACTTTTATCTCACCAACCAGACTCTCTGAAGGCAGGGACCTGCTGTAGTAGACCCAACTGAATAACATTTGTTTCTGTGAATTTCAGACTAACTTTACTGGCCACACTGGTCACTTCAATTATCGTCTAGGTCTCCTCAGAGCCTCTGGTAACATCCCACTACCCCCTAGAGGAAAATCTGCTGTTATCATCAGGAGTTCTTCTCTTAAACACTTAATATAACCCATCCCTTTTCAGTAGCTACCATAGCCCAATGCTACACCTTTTATCCCAGTCTGGACGACTCTTCTATGGATTGCCACTCTTGTGCCTCAGAATTCTCCATCTACTGCCCCATGGAACTAAGGCAACTTCCTACTAACTTCTTGAAGCTCCACCCATTCCAAGTCTCCTTCCCTTCATTTAATTAAACTATACCTCAAGACCCACCCTACTCTGGGCAGTGCTCCAGATTTGAAAGGGAGCTCAGAGGCTATTCCTTTCAAATTCCTACCTACCACAGGAATCATCCTCCTCCAAAAACCATCTCTGACAAAATATCCCACAGTCTCTGTCTGAAAACCTCCGCTGATGGGGGAGTTCATGTGTCTATGAAAAGGGAGGGAAAGATGGGAAGGAGAGAATGTGGAACTCAAAATTTTGTTTAAATGTTAAAAACTGTTTTAACATGTAATGGAAGAGGAGATAAAAATATATTTTTAAAAAATAGATGCCTTAAAAAATAGTGGCCTTTATTAAAGACCACTACCAAAGGAGGCAACATGGTAGAGTATAAAATGTGCTGCCTTTGACCCTGAGTTCAGATCCTATGGCTATTATATATAGATATATAGTATACAGATATTACTATCTATATGATCTTGGGCAAATCACTTAAGCTCTCTGAGCCTGTTTTCTCCCCCTGTATAACAGGGAACTAGGAAGCTTCCAAGATCCCTTCTAGCTCTGAATCTATGATCAATATGATCACATTCCCTAAGTCTTCATCAGACCAAATAAACATCCCCCAAAGACAAACTATTCTGTCCATCCCCTGGTTTCCAGATGCCTTACTGTATTGAGTGAGAGATTTCAAATGAGCCTGATTCTTTCTCCAACTCACCAGCAAAATCCCTACCCTGTTGCTTCCCTTCTGTGGTGTGCTCTATTCTTCAACATATTCCTGTTTCTGCAAACTCCCAAATCATCTTCCACATAAGAGTATAAACTCCTTGAGGACAGATAAGACGTCTCCTCTTTAATCTGTTGCTCAAGCACCTGGAAACAAAGTCAGGTATCATCTCTTCCACTAAAGTGCCCACCAGGGACCAGGCCATATAGAACTTAAAATATCTTTGCCCAGTTTTTGGTTATCCCAACACAGACAAAGGCAATAAGACCAGCTGGAAAAATGCTGAGGTCCCTAAGAATTTGCATTTGTAAATCTTTGGGGGCTCCCTGTATTGTTCTTATAAATCCTACTTCCTATATAATCTCTGCATTGGTAATAACACAAAAGTTGCTAATTCAATTATTACTTAGCACTCAAAGATTAACTGCAAAGCATTGTGCTAGATACAGGAGATGAAATGATATAACAAAAATAATATTAACAATAAAAGATGTAACTGTAATAATAACATGTATACATGCTTTAAAATTTGCAAAGTTTTCGACATACATTATTTCATTTGATCCTCAATCTTGGAAGATAGGAACTATTATAATTCTCATTTTAGAAATGAAAATCAGGCACAGAAAAATTAAATGATTAACCCAGTCACAAAACTAGTAAATATCTGAGACAGGATTCAAACTCAGATCTTTCTGACTACAAATCCAGTACTCCAGTGGGTTAGATTTAGGATTAGGTATCACATTTAATACACATTCCCTGGACCAATGGAGATTATGATCGGTAGGGAAAGGAGTAGGAAGAATACCCCCACACCCATACTCACTCTCTATCTATCTCTATCTTTCTATTTATTTATCTCTCTATCTTTCTCTGTCTTGATCTCAATCTCTCTCTCCCTCTCTGTCTCTCTTCTCTTTCTCTCTCTCTCTTTCTGTCTCTGTCTTTCTCTATCTGCTGTCTCTCACTCATACACATACTCTTTCTCTATCTCTCTAATTTTCTCTGTCTCTGTCTCTTTCTCTCTCCTCTTTCTCTGTCTCTCTCTCACACACACACACACACACACTCTCTGTGTCTTTTTCTGTCTCTCTGTGTGTGTCTCTGTCTCTGTCTCACACACACATACACAGAGAGAGAGAGAGAGAGAGGGAAAGAGAAAGAGAGAGAGGGAAAGAGAAAGAGAGAGAGAGAGAGAGGGAGAGAAAGAGACAGAGGGAGAGAGAGACAGGGAGAGAGAGACAAAGGGAGAGAGACAGAGAGAGACAGAGAGAGAGAGATTTACTATAATATGCAATAACTACTGATGAGAACATAATATAAAAATATGAAATGCAAAAGGCTATACCAGATCTGAAATAAAGGAAAGTTTACTTTTAACTGGAAGGCTTCATGTGGTAGATGACTGCTGAGGATGAAAAAAGGAAAGGACTTCAACAAATGGAGATAGGGAAAGAAGAGTAGTTGAGGCACTGAAGACATTGATAACAAAAGAAGGGACAGAGACAGGAAAATAAGCATATGAGGGACAGCAAACATTCCATACTATCTAGTTCACAATACCTGAAAGGGAGACATTGAATCACATAAAGTTGGAAATGTCAATTACGGAAAGCCTTGAATGCCAAGTTGGAGAGTGGACAATATCTGGTAGGCCATAAGGGGCTTTCTCTTGCCAGTCTGTAGACAATCCATAGTCCTCTGTCCAGAGTTTTTGCTGCCTTGAGTCTCCCATTACTCAGCACATAGTGGGGACACAATAACCAAGGACTCTCAGTGGATGGAGAAGGGCAAAGGGAGCATTCCCTGGGTAAAAAAGCTGAAGGAAGCCCTTATACAAAGCAACAGAAACCTCAGCCTTGTCAATCAATTAGCATTTGTTTAGTACTTACTGTGTTCAAGACCCTGGGGACCCCAAGAAAGGCAAAACCACAGCCCTACTTCTGCTCTCAAGGGGCTCCCATTCTAATGGGAGACAATATCATTCAAGAAATATAGATGGAAAGAGGAGGTCATCTCAAAGGTCCTAGCCATTAGAGGGAAGGCAGAAGGGGGGAAGTAGAGCCTAGTGGAACAACCCCCAATTACTGGGAAGTAAAACCTAGGATCTTTGTCTCAGTTTGTGTGAGATGATGCTGTCTCAACCTGATTGAACCCTATATGGCCAGGCACCTTAGTAGTAGCTTTCATACAAAACTACATTATAACCACATGTAACAATGTAGAACCAATGTAACCATAACAGACATAGCATCTAATCTTCAGGGAAAATTCAGTGGCAAGTCAATCAGGGAAAATGATTACAAAAAAGGGACCTCTAATAAAGTGAGAAGAAAAAAACTAAAAGTTTAGTTGACATTGTAAAAAATAAGCATTTATGTAATACACCTTTTATGCTCAATTACCTAAAAGTATAGTCGTCATGATTTAGAGAATTAATTTGTTAGTTTCCAATTAACTACCTTATTTGATTATTATATTTATAGTTTGTCACTCATGAGGTTAAAACACTGTTTTAAAACATTAGGCAGAATATGACAATGCATTCTTTATATACTCAATAAATATATGAGAGGAAATTCCCCATTATACTTCTACAACATGGTCAGTAATGTTATACAAGGAACTCTCATGAGTCAAGGTGAGGGTTGAAGTAGAGGGCCTCTGAAGATTGACCCAATGCTGCAATGCTATGATTCTAACTACCTTCTTCCCCCTCCCATTCTTTCCTTCCTTGATTCTACTATTATGTAAAAACCTTCATTCTCAGACTCTATAATCATTTCATAACTTTATGTACCTATCATTATTTTGTTTGTCATCTCCTCAAACTTCAACTATTGCAATAGGCTGCTGGTTGGTTTTCCTGCCTCATATCTTTTCCCACTCTAGTCCATTACTGTCCAATTAATCTTCCTCAACTGCAGATCTAATTATATCAACTTCCCTATTCAATAAAATGCAGTGGTTCCCTATCACCTCCAGGATCAAAAATCAAATTGTGTTTGGTTTTCAAAACCTTTCATAACTGGACTCCCTCCTACCTTTCCAGTCTCCTTATACTATATTTCCACCATGCTACCTATTCTGAGACCAAAGGCACCAACCTCTTTGTTCTTCAAATAAGACATCCCACCTTCCAGTGCTGTGCATTTTCACTAACTGTCCCCCAGGCCTGGCAAGCCTTCCCTTTTCATCTCTGCCTTCTAGCTTCCCTGGCACCTTCAAGTCCTAGCTAAAATCCCACCTTCTTCAATAACCCCCATATGCTACTACGTTCCCTGTTAATTATCTCCAATTTGTCCTTGTCTATCTATATCTGGTTTGTACACAATTGTCTGCATGTTGTTTCCCCCACTAGCTTCCAATGGAAAGACATTGGATTTTTCCTTTCTTTGTATCCCCAGCACTTAATCTATTGTCCGGCCCATAGTGATATGATAAATATATTCATATTATAATTATAAGAAACTATGTATTTATAATTATTAATGCCATGATGATATTATATTAGTTTTTATAATTATAAACACTTAAATGCTTCTTGACATTGACTTGACTTTCATCCATAGACTTCTTCTAAGATATGTTTGTGATTGTTCATTATATTTATCTATTTACATGTTAGCCCCCTTACTTAGCAGAATAATAAATTCCATAAGGTCAGAGGCTAATTTTATCCTAAATTTGTCATCTTCCCCAAGACATCTATTGCATTAGATGATGATATTCTCCTTTGCTGCATTCTTCCATTCTATCTTTGTCCATTCTACCTCCTCCTCTCTGATTTCCCCCGGTTTCATCCTTTTTTCTTTCTCATTTCTCGATCATCTTTCTAACCTTGATCTGGAGTCTCCTTCCTCTTTTTTAATCCTCCCAAGCCTTCTTCCTCTTACCTCTCTGCTCCTTTGTGTTAAGTTGCAAGATTCCAGCATTTCCTACCATCCTTCCTTCTTTTTCTTCTCTCTCTCTGTCTCTGTCTCTCTCTCTCTCTGTCTCTCTCTCTCTCCTTTTTGCTGGCTTCAGGGTTTTTTTATATGTAAAGCCTCAATAATTGCCTTTAATGGAGGAGGAGGAGGGGAAAAGGTCGTTGAATTAATGAAAGTTCTGAGTAATACAACCTTATTAAATTAATTCCATTTTATTATCTTCAAGTAAGTGCAGTCACACTGCTGACCCCAGGAAAAAGAGGCTGGAGAATAAGTGTTTTAACAAATAGATAAGAATCCATTTATAATTAACACATTCATTGTTTCAAATGTTGCCAATAAAGGTCTATACTCTTTAAGTAGGTTAACGTTTCCCTGGCTAATACAATCGATTTGCTTAGCAAATTCACTTCTTCCTCTCAGATCAAGGTAAAAACCTATTACAAAAGATTCTCTCTATTTCCCAGACTCAAGAGTTAGTGCATAGTAGGAGTGTTTTTTGACCTCATTACAACAAATTTTCCATGGAGAGTAATCCTATGCAAGTGCTTTCTAGCTGGGAGAAATTCCTCATTTTACAAATGAGGAAACTGAGGCCCAAGGCAGTTAAGTGACTTGAACAAGGTCACACAGGTATTGCCACAGTTCCCTGAAGGAATTCCCCACCTCTACACCCTGTCTTGATAGTTGTTGCAGAGAGGGATGGTAAGAGATAGAAGAAAGGAATCCCCTTTCACCAAAGTTGAGGAAAATTTAAAACTTCTTTATGTTGGGAAGAAGAGGAAAAGAGAAAGTTGGTTTACAACATGGGAGAGCAGAAAGAAAAAAAATGGATTCCCCAGTTTCCTGATTTCCCACATGGAATTTAGGATGCAATTTCTCTATGGGAACTATAGTTCTATAGATAAGATTATTAACAGACTATTAGGACTTTAAGGGGGTCTCAAAGATTTAGACGTTTCATTTTACAGCTAAGGAAATTGAGGCCCATTGGAGCAAAATTATTTGTCCAAAACCACAAGGTTAGTATCAGGTCCAGGAAGGGGAAAAAGCATAGGTCTCCAGATTCGAAAGTCAGCTCCCTTTCCATCACACCTTAATGCCTCCTACTCAGGAGTTCAGGTGCATTGTGGGTTTCTGTCATCTGGGAACCTGAACCATCTGAAATCTGGGAACCTAACTACCATTTATAAGATGGTTTCTAAGGCAGAATGTTTTCTAGGTTCCAAACAAGCAAACTTACAGGTGAACTTTTAGAACACAATTCCACTGCTCTGTCTGATTGTGTGCTGTCTCCCAATATTGTACTGGGAAGATGAAAGAACAAAGGTAATTGCTGATAATTGCAGCTCAAGTAGCAATTATTCCTCAACTTTGCTCACCTCCTTCCACCTCCAGTATCCCCCTCACTTCCATCTAAACAATCAAATCCCCTTTCCCCAGAAAGTACAAAGATCCTGGAGCCAAAAGAAAAAGAGTAATTCAGCTTTGCCAGATAGCAATTTACTCCCCAAAGCTTGGTTTAGGATGTTTTCAATAATAATAATAATAATAATAAACATCTTCATATCACTTCAAGTTTTATAAAATACTTGATATTTGCTATCTCTTTTGTGCTTTATGACAAACCCTATAAAGTAGGTAAGATCATTAACCCTATTTTATAGAGGAGGAAATTAAAGCAGGGAAAGGTTTATTGATTTTCCACAGGTCAAAGACCTAATAAGGTATGAGGCTGAATTTGAACCCAAATCTTCTGAGCTACAAATCCAATACTACTATGCCTCCTTTTCTGGAAGATGGCATCTGCGATTTCTGTCCTGCACATACCATTATATATCCTCAGACACCTACTTTTTCATCACTTCCTCTCACCCCCAGTTGCCTAGGTAGTAGATTGTACAAGCCCAGATCCAAGAACTGAATTTTGAGAACAACTTAGTTAAGTTGCCAACCAGAAGGTTGGACTCTACTGCAACAAATCATAATATCATACATGTAGAGTAAGAAGGGATCTTAGCAGGCATTCAGTGGAACCCTCTCCTATCACTTTCACTAAAGTGGGAAGGCCTTGCAATCTGTGTTAATGGAGGAAGTATAAGAAAGAAAAAGAGAGAGAGAGAGAAAGAGAGAGAGAGAGAGAAAGAAAGAAAGAAAGAAAGAAAGAAAGAAAGAAAGAAAGAAAGA
>JAJPUD010001431.1:52546-112858 GCA_023553655.1 Myrmecobius fasciatus | reverse complement strand
AGCCATTCTCCAATTGAAGGGCATCTATTCAATTTCCAGTTTCTAGCCACTACAAAAAGGGCTGCCACAAACATTCTTGCACATGTGGGGCCTTTTCCTTCCTTTATGATTTCTTTGGGATATAAGCCCAATAGAAATGCTGCTGGGTCAAAGGGTATGCACAGTTTGATAACTTTTTGAGCATAGCTCCAAATTGTTCTCCAGAATGGCTGTATCCGTTCACAGCTCCACCAACAATGCATCAGTGTCCCAGCCCTCCCACAACCCCTCCAACATTCATCATTAACTTTTCCTGTCATTTTAGCCAATCTGACAGGTGTGAAGTGGTATCTCAGGGTTGTCTTGATTTGCATTTCTCTGATCAATAGTGATTTGGAGCACCTTTTCATATGACTATAAATAGTTTTAATTTCATCCTCTGAAAATTGTCTGTTCATATCCTTTGACCATTTATTGATTGGAGAATGGCTTGAATTTTTATAAATATGAGACAATTCTCTATATATTTTAGAGATGAGACCTTTATCAGAACCCTTAAATGTAAAGATGATTTCCCAGTTTATTGCTTCCCTCCTAATCTTGTCTGCATTGATTTTGTTTGTACAAAAACTTTTTAACTTAATATAGTCAAAGTTATCTATCTGGTTTTCAATTAAAAGTTCCAGTTCTTCTTTGGACATAAATTTATTCCATCTCCACAGGTCTGAGAGGTAAACTATATTATGTTTCTCTAACTTGTTTACAAAATCACTCTTTATATCCAGATCATGAACCCATTTAGATCTTATCTTGGTATGTGGTGTTAGATGTGGGTCAAGCCCTAATTTCTTCCACACTAGTTTCCAGTTTTCCCAGCAGTTTTTGTCAAATAGTGAATACTTATCCCAAAAGCTGGGGTCTTTGGGTTTATCAAAAACCAAATTGCTATAGTTATTGCCTAGTTTGTCTTGTGATTCTATCCTATTCCACTGATCGACTACTCTATTTCTTAGCCAGTACCAAATGGTTTTGATGACCGCTGCTTTATAATATAGTTTTAGATCTGGTACAGCAAGTCCACCATCTTCAGCCTTTTTTTTCATTAATCCCCTTGAAATTCTAGACCTTTTGTTTTTCCAAATGAACTTTGCTACTATTTTTTCTAGATCTGTAAGATAATTTCTTGGGAGTTTGATTGGTATGGCACTAAATAAGTAAATTAGTTTGGGTAGTATTGTCATTTTTATTATATTCGCTCGTCCTACCCATGAGCATTTTAAGTTTTTCCAATTGACTAGGTCTGATTTGATTTGTGTGGAAAGTGTTTTGTAATTTAGTTCATATAGTTCCTGACTATCCCTTGGCAGATAAATTCCCAAATATTTTATACTATCAACAGTTATTTTGAATGGAATTTCTTTTTGTATCTGATTACTACTTTTGCTGAATCTCATAAGGTTGTTTAAAATTAAATTGCTTAGTATCCAATTATTTTTTAATCTATAATTCCTTGACCCCTTATTGAAAGCAATTTTTATTGCTTTCATTGCTTTTATTGACTTGAAAAGGATGTATTTAATATTTCTGCTTTTCTGTATTTAACTATGAAATTTTATGCCCTTATATAAAGTCAATTTTTGTAAAGTATCATGTATCAATGAGAAAAGGCTGTTTTTTTTTAATTTCCATTCAATCTCTCCAGATAGCTATCATGTCTAGCTCACCTAAGATCCTATTCTTTTTAACTTTGTTCTTATTTCTTTGGTTAGATTTATCTAACTCTGAGAAAGGAAGGTTAATGTCCCTTACTATTATAGTATTACTATCTATTTACACTTATAATTCATTTAACTTTTCCATAAAAAATTTAGATACTATAGCATTTGGTGCATATAGATTCAGTATTGATATTATTTCCTTTTCTAATGTACCTTTTATTATAATGTGACTTTCCTATTTATCCCTTCTAATTATATTTCTTGTAGCTTTAATTTTGAGATCACGATTGCTTTGTCTTGTGTTTTTTTTTACTTCTGCTGAAGCATAATAAATTCTACTCCAGATCTTTATTTTAATTCTTTATATCTTTAATTTTAATTAATTAATTAATTTATGTGTATCCATTTTATGAGCAAATTCATCCCATTCACATTTGAAGATGTATAATTTCTAGTTGGGTACTTCCTTACACCCTATTTTTCCTTGCTATTATCCTTCTGACCTCTCTTTCTAATCTATCCTTCCTCATAAATCAGGTTTATATCTAACCATTACCTCTCTAATCTGCACACTTTTTGAGAATAACTTCCTTACCTTCTTCCCTTACCTTTCTATTCCTTAATCTACCTAACCCTCTAAGAATCTCTTCCTAATCCTCTTCCCCACACACACTATTTTATCTCTTGATCAATACAGCCTTCTAAAATCTCCCTTGTCCTGTCATTATCCTCAACCTCCTATTTCTTTATAATTTTAGAAGATCGATATATATATATATGTATATATATATACATATATACATATATATATGTTATTTCCTCTTTAACCCAGGTCCAATAAGAATCAGTTTTGTCAAGATATGAGATGTTTCCAGAGCTAATGCCCAGCAAGCAGGCTGTGTTCTGAACTTGGCATAACAACAGTCCTTTGCACTCATCCTCAGAATGATCTCAGCCACAGCAAAATCCCAGAGTTGTTTCACTCCAGAATCAATTGGTCTCTGAGCATGATCATGTACCTATACTACCCATATTTCAGTCATGGAATATATTATTGATCACACTTATCTTGCTCTTACCCCTCATTACACTACAGCTCACTGCACAATCCTTGGTATAAGTATTAAAGTCCCACCACTGCCTTCAATCTTTCACTAGGAGTGGAGCCCTGATAAGTGCATATGTCTTTTTTTGCAAGTCATTTTCCTCACTTTGAAGTTAAACTTCTATTTGTGAACTGATTCTCTTGTCTCTAGCCTGCTTTGTTCAGCTCTCAGCACCCACAGGTTAGAAATGTGTTCCTGTCTAGTTGGCAGATTCCAGCATTATTTGTCCTATACCACTGTAACAGTTCTTCCAATCACACCTTGTTTGTATGAAATAATTACTCTATTTTACCTCTCCCTACTCCATTTTATTTTTTAGAATCATCCCATCACACTCAACTCAATCCCGTCTTCTATCTATATATGGTCTTTCAAATTACCCAAGTAATAACATTCTTAAGAATACAGATAACATTTTCCCATAAGCAGTTTGATCTTACTAAGTCTCCTATATTAGTCTTTAACGCTTGCTTTATGTTTCTCCTGGATCTTATATGTCAAATTTTCATTGAGTTCTGGTCTTTTTATCACAAATATCCATGTCTTACAATTCAGTAAATATCTTTTTTTATTTAGTTTAATTTTTAAATTTTTAATTTAATAACTTACTCAGTTTTGCTGAGTAAGTTATTTTTGATTGAAAATCCAGCTGCTTTACTCTATGAAATATAATGTTACAAGCCATTTGGTCTTTTAAGGTAGAAGCTACTAAATTTTGTATTATTCTAAATGTAGCTCAATAATATTTAAATTGTTTTTTTCTTTTCCTTTTTTTTTTTTTTTTTTGGCTAAGGCAATTAGGGTTAAGTGATTTGCCCAAGGTCACACAGCTAGGAAGTCATCTAGCTGCCCCTAAATTGCTTTTTTCTTGTTGCTTGTAGTATTTTTTCCTTAACCTGGGAACTTTGAAACTTGGCTATGATGTTTCCATGAGTTTTCATCTTGGGATCTCTTTCAGATGGTATTAATAGAATTTTTTCTATTTTTATTTTGCCTTCTCATTTTGAAACTTCAAAGCAATTTCCTTAATAATTTCTGGTAATGTGGATAGAGCACCAGCCTTGAAGTCAGGAGGACCTGAATTCAAATCTGGCCTCAAACACTTAACACTTCCTAGCTGTGTGACCCTAGGCAAGTTACTTAACCCTGATTGCCTCAGCAAATAATAATAATAATAAAAATAATAATAATTTCTGGTAATATATCTTGATTTTTTTTATTATCATAACTTTCAGATAGTTCAGCAGTTCTTATATTGTTTCTCCTCAATCTGTTTTGTAAATCAGTTGTTTTTCCATTGAAATTATTTCACATTCTCTTCTATTTTTTTTCATTCTTTTGATTTTGTTCTATTATTTCATAGTATCTTATAATGTTATTAGTTTTTTCTTTGCCCATTTCTATTCTTTAAATATTTTTTTTTTTCGTAAATTTTTTGTTTTTTTTTTTAATTGGTTCACTTTCTTTTAATAATTTTTCTGGTTTTTTTTTTTTTGTTTTCTTTTTTTTTCAAATTTTCTTCAACCTCTCTTATTTAATCTCTAAAGCCCTTTTTTTAAGTTCTTCCAAGAGTTCGTTTTAGACTTGAAATCATTTGACATTTTTCTTTAAAGGAAATATTCTTCTGAGTATGAACCTATATCTTTTCTAATCTCATAGTAACTATCTGTGGTTGAGTTTATTCTCTTTTGTTTCCTCATCATTTTTAGTGGTTTATTATTATATCAGATTCTAGTCCTCAGACTTCAGGTTTCTTATATGTTGTTTTCTGAGCTCTCTCTGGGGAGCACTACTCTCTGTCCCTTTGTACTCTCTGTACCTCTTGTTCCCTGCAATCTGTCTCATGGCAGCAAACTTCAAGTCACCTCTCTGCCCTGGAATCCAAGCCAGGGATTCTACTCTCCTGAAATTGCCCACAGCTAGAAGTGTTCCCCTTTGCTACCACATTCACAGAGCATCTATTCAGTACTCCGCACACACAGCTGTAGCCTGGGACCAGCTTCCTGCAACAGTGAAGGGTCCTTTAATCTTCCACTCTCAGCTGTCCAACTTCAATACTGTCTACTCCCTCTTCAAAAAAAAATGTCAAATGATCCCAAATCTAAAACAAGCTCTTGGAAGAGCTTAAAATTGAAGTAAAAATTCCTGAAGCTAAGGCTGAAAGCTGTCTCAACAGCTGCCCCCAGATCTATTTGTTGATTCAGTTCCCGAAGTGTTTTCACTTCAATCAGGCCAAACCTCCACCCCTGGAAGTTGCGTCTTTCCTAAGGTCTTCCCAAGCTATTTTTGGAAGACAACTGCTTTACCCAACTTTTAATTATTTCTGCATTCAATGTTCACTTTGAGGTGATATTTTATGTCTTTGGTGGGAGAATTTTAAAGAACTCAGTATTTCCTGTCTTATTCTACCATCTTCCTAGAATTCCATTCCCATCTGATTTCTTAAGCATATATTTTTTAAATAAATTTTATCTTTTTCAGTTAATGAAAATCAACCTTCTCTCCTTTTTACCTGTTCACCTCCTCTGAAAAAGAAAGGAAAAATAAAGCCTTTGTAATATACATATATAGTCTAGGAAAACAAACTCCCAAGTTGGCCATGTTTAAAAAAAAAGTATCTGTATACTTTGAGTCCATTCACCTCTCTATCAAGAGAAAGACAGTGTGTTTTCCTCATGTGTCTTCTGGGATCTTTCTTGGTCTTTGTATTAATCAGAGTTCTTAATTCCTTCAAAGATGAAGGTCTTTACAATATTGATGTTATTGTATAAATTGTTCTCCTGGTTCTGCTTACTTCACTCTGCATCAATTCATATAAATCTTCCCAGATTTCTCTAAAACTATCCCTTTCATCATCTCTTAGAAAACAATAGTATTCTATCACTGTAGGGTCTGGAATTGTCCAACTAAGCCTGTTCCTTCTACCTTCAACTGAGGAGAAAGCTAATTGTAACAAAGAGGAAGAAGCTCCTTTGTGATTATAAGAGTGGTTTAAAAATCATAATGTGTTACTTATATGGGAGGGGGGCTGTCTGGGGGCAGCTGCCAGACAATTCATTGTATCTCAGATCCCTGGCCATGCAATCTGAGTGGCCAGAATATTCAGTAAATCTCTACAAAGATCCCCAAAAAGTCCCATTGTAATTATAGAATTCAAACAAAAGGAGGAGCTGCAAAGTATCTTTATATATTTCATTAGGGATTTGCAATATGCTTAGTTAGCAGCTCTAATTTTGGGCTTGGCTCCCAGGGCTTGGGTGCCTAGACACCCCAGGTTATGTGGTGGGCATATTGGTGGTGAAGACTATTTTTCTGGTCACAGTGTCCTTGTTATGTCTTTCTATAGCTTGCACCTAGTTACTATAATCTTATTTTGGCTTTCAATCCATTAGGAACCCCATAAGGCCATGTGTTGATCAGTTTGAGGCAGTTCCCAGACACATACAAAGTTATTTGCTAGGCACAGTGTTCTTAAAGTAGCTTTCACCCCCCACAAACACACTTTGGAATGACTTTCACCCCAATAATATGGCTTTTAACTAGTTGGAACCCCAAAATCACATACCAGATTATTCACTAACAGTTTATCCAGCTATTCCCAATTAATGGGCACTCTCACAGTTTCCAGTTCTTTACCATTTCAGAAGTGCTACTAAAAATATATTTATACATAGTTTTTTTTTCCTTTTTGTTTGATCTCTTCAGAAGCAAAGATCTAATGATAATGCTGGGTCAAAGGTTGTGTACAGTTTAGTAACTTAGGGGCATAATTTCAAATTGTTTTAAAAATTAACTGGACTAGTCAATAACTTCTCTAAGAGTGTATTAATGGACCACCAACAAGCTTTTATTAAGTGACTAACTGCCTACAAGGCACTTTTTTCAGAGGTATCTATGATCTCATAAGTATAAATGTTCCCATCAGTGATGTAGATAAGCTACACATCCATGTCTTGCCCATCTTGTATGATTCTTCTCCATATTCCCCCATAATTTCACAAGAGGGGAGGAAGTTAGAGAATTCATCTAATGTGCAATTTTTTTTACAATAGCTGCTCTCCTTTTGTAGTGGGGAAGAATTGGAAAATGAATAAATGTCCATCAATTGGGAAATGGCTGAATAAGTTATAGTCTATGAAAGTAATGAAATAGTAGTGGTCTATAAAAAATGATAAACAGGCTGACTTTAGAAAATCCTGGAAAAATTTACATAAACTGATACTAAGTGAAGCAAGCAGAACCTGGAAATTGTACACAACAACAACAAAACTGTGTGGTGATCAATATAATAAACTTGGTCCTTCTCAACAACTCAGTGATCCAAGGCAATCCCAATTAACTTTGGATGGAAAATATCATCTACATCCAGAGAGAGACCTACAAAAACTGTATGTGAATCAAAATATAAATACTTTCCTTCTTTCTCATGGTTTTTCCCTTTTGTTTTGATTTCTCTGTCTCAACTTAACTCATATGGAAATATGTAAAAAATGAATGTACATGTTTAATCTGAAAAAAATTAAAATAAGAAAAAAAATTTAAATAGCTGCTCATGAAACAAAGACAAAATGAAAAATAATCCCTGCCATTAAGGAGCTCATGTTGGGGGCAGGGGTGGGAGGAGTTGTGGGGGAGAGATACAAGTGGCTAGAGAAATGCAATATGTAAACATGTAACATGATTATTTTAGGAGAAGGCACAAATTATAGAGATAAGAAGACAGCCCACAAAAAAGGCACATGAGCCATACCAATCAAACTCCCAAGAAATTATTTTACAGATCTAGAAAAAAATAGTAACAAAGTTCATTTGGAAGAACAAAAGGTCAAGGATTCCAAGGGGATTAATGGAAAAAAAGGCAGATGAAGGTGGCTTTGCTGTACCAGATCTAAAACTCTATTATAAAGCAGCGGTCATCAAAACCATTTGGTACTGGCTAAGGAATAGAGCAGTCGATCAGTGGCACAGGATAGGATATCAGGACAATCTAGGCAATAACCTTAACAATTTAGTGTTTGATAAACCCAAAGACTCCAGCTTTTGGGATAAGTACTCACTATTCGGCAAAAACTGCTAGGAAAATTGGAAACTAGTGTGGAAGAAATTAGGGCTTGACCCATACCTAACACCACATACCAAGATAAGATCTAAATGGGTTCATGATCTAGATATAAAGAGTGATATTGTAAGCAAATTGAAGGAACGTAATATAGTTTACCTCTCAGATCTGTGGAGATGGAATAAATTTATGTCCAAAGAAGATCTGGAACTCCTAATTGAACACCAGATGGATAATTTTGATTATATTAAGTTAAAAAGTTTCTGTACAAATAAAACAAATGCAGACAAGATTAGGAGGGAAGCATAAAACTGGGAAATCATCTTTACATTTAATGGTGCTGATAAAGGCCTCATTTCTAAAATATATAGAGAATTGTCTCATATATGTAAGAATTCAAGCCACTCTTCAATAGATAAGTGGTCAAGGGATATGAACAGACAATTTTCAGATGATGAAATTAAAACTATCTCTAGTCATATGAAAAGTTGCTCCAAATCACTATTGATCAGAGAAATGCAAATTAAGACAACTCTGAGGTACCACTACACACCTGTCAGATTGGCTAAAATGACAGGAAAAGATAACGATGAATGTTGGAGGGGATGTGGGAAAACTGGGACACTAATACATTGTTGGTGGAACTGTGAACGGATCCAACTATTCTGGAGAGCAATTTGGAGCTATGCTCAAAAAGTTGTCAAACTGTGCATACCCTTTGACCCAGCAGTGTTTCTACTGGGCCTATATCCCAAAGAGATCTTAGAGGAGGGAAAGGGACCCACGTGTGCAAGAATGTTTGTGGCAGCCCTTTTTGTAGTGGCTAGAAACTGGAAACTGAAGGGATGCCCATCAATTGGAGAGTGGCTGAATAAATTATGGTATATGAATGTTATGGAATATTATTGCTCTGTAAGAAACAACCAACAGGAGGATTTCAGAGAGGCCTGGAGAGACTTGCATGAACTGATGCTGAATGAAATGAGTAGAACCAGGAGATCATCATACACAGCAACAACAGTATTACATGATAATCAATTCTGATGGACATGGCTCTCTGCAACAAAGAATTGTCTCAAACCAGTTCCAATTGTTCACTGAAGAAAACCATATACACCCAGAGAGAGGGATATGAAATATGGACCACAACGTAACATTTTCATGCTCTCTATTGATGTTTGCTTGCATTGTGTTGCCTTTCTCTGATTTTCTTTTTTTTTCTTGTAGATAGGATTTTTCTTGCATAACTTGTCAAGTATTTCAACATTATTAACATGTAGTGGACTTCCTACCATCTAGGGGAGGGGAGGGGACTGGGGGTAAAATTTGTAATGGAAAGCTTTGTAAAGATCGATGCTGGGGAACTACCCATACATATGTTATACAAATAAAAAGCTTTAATTAAAAAAAAGAAATTAAAAAAAAGAAAAAGGCACATGAGCTCAGATTTGAAGGAGGGATTTTAAGAGGTAAGGGTAAGGTGTGGCAGGGGAGCGGAAATGCCTCCCCTATGGAGAAAAACCCTATGAACATGGGAAATTTCCCGTGAGAGAGCAGGCTAGTGCAGCCAAAGTGTATAGGGCATAAAGGAGAGTAATGAGGAATAAGCCTAGAAAGGTTAGATGGAGCCAGATTTTAAAGGTTTCAAATATCAGGCTGAGGGATTTGTACTTCATCCCAGTAGCAAAAAAGAACCTGTCATATTTCTGGAGCAAGATAGTGGCACAGTCAAACTTGTGCTTTGGGATGATTCCTTCGGCAACTGAATAAAGAATGGATGAAAGAGAAGACAAACTGCAACAATGGGAAACTAGAATCCAACAAGGAGGCTATTGCCATAGTGAACAGTGAGGAGGGTTTAAACTAGAGTGGTAGCTCTGAAGGGAGAAAAGGATATGCATGAAAGAACAGCTTTGGAAGTCAAATTGACCAGACATAGCGATAGTTGTAAGGAGGTAAAACAAGGAGGTATGACTATAGCACAAGGTTGTCAATCTGGGTAATGGCAAGTATTAAGGGTTCCTCAACAGGGAAATTTGGAAGAAGGATAGGCTGAGGGGGGAAGATAATGAATTCTACTTTGAACAACTGAATTTGAGATTTCCATGTGATATCCAGGTAGAGATGTTCAAGAGGCAGGTGGTCATAGAGCTCAGGAGAAAGACTAAGGCTAGAAATATAGATCTGAGAGTCACCTACATAGTTTTGCAACCCCAAGAGTATAGCAAGAGAGAAAGGTCAGAAACTGACTTCAAGGAAAGAATGTTGGATTTAGAGGCAGAGATTAAAAATCCTGGTTCTGCCACTATCTCTGTGACCCTGAACAAACCACTGTCTTCTTTGGGTCTTCATTCTATTTATTTCAATTTAATAAGTATTAAGTGAACAAGTCCTTTCTCCAGGCATTAAGAATACAATGACAAACAAAAAAAATTTTTTTAAATAGTCTTTTTCTTTTTAAGTTTACCTTCCAACTGGAACTCTTAATTGAACACCAGATGGATAATTTTGATTATGTTAAGTTAAAAAGTTTTTGTACAAACAAAACTAATGCAGACATAGGAGAGAAGCAATAAATTGGGAAATCATTTTTACATTTAAGAGTTCTGATAAAGGTCTCATTTCTAAAATATAAAGAGAATTGACTCAAATTTATAAGAATTCAAGCCATTCTCCAATCGATAAATGGTCAAAGGATATGAACAGACGGTATTCATATGAAGAAATTAAAACTATCTCTAGTCATATGAAAAGGTGTTCCAAATCACTATTGATCAGAGAAATGCAAATTAAGACAACTCTGAGATACCACTATACACCTGTAAGATTGGCTAAGATGACAGGAAAACTTAATGATGAATATTGGAGGGAATGTGGGAAAACTCGAACACTGATACATTGTTGGTGCAACAGGGAACGGATCCAACCATTCTGGAAAACAATTTGGAACTATGTTCAAAAAAGTTATCAAACTGTGCATACCCTTTGACCCAGCAGTGTTTCCTGGGCTTACATCCCAAAGAGATCTTAAAGGAGGGGAAGGGACCCACATGTGCAGGAATGTTTGTGGCAGCCCTTTTTGTAGTGTTTAGGAACTGGAAACTGAATAGATGCTCATCAATTGGAGAATGGCTGAATAAATTATGGTATATGAATGTCATGGAATATTATTGTTCTAAAAGAAACGACCAGCAGGATGATTTCAGAGAAGCCTGGAAAGAGCTACATGAACTTATGCTAAGTGGAATGAGTAGAACCAGAAGATCATTATACACAGCAACAAGACTATACGATGATCAATTCTGATGAACATGGCTCTCTTCAACAATGAGATGTTTCAAACTAGTCCCAATTGTTCAGTGATGAAGAAAGCCATATATACCCAGGGAGAGGCCTGTGGGATCTGAGTGTGGACCACAAGATAGCATTTTCACAGTTTCTGTTGATGTTTGCTTGCATTTTGTTTTCCTTCTCAAGTTTTTTTTCTGTAAATCTGATTTTTCTTATACAGCTTGTACAGTTATACAGATAACTCTATAAATATATATACATATATTCAATTTGTCATATATTTTTACATAGTTAACATATATTGGACTACCTGCCATCTAGGGGTCGGGATGGGGGGGAAGGAGAGAAAAATTTGGAACAGAAGGCTTTGCAAAGGGTCAATGTTGAAAAATTACCCATACATATGTTTTGCAAATAAAAAGCTTTAATAAAAAAAAAGTTTACCTTCCAAGGGGTCACACAGTCACAAGATATATGATGTAAAGTCATTTAGAAGAGGGAAGAGAATTAACAAGGGGATGAGGTGAAGATTAAGAAAGACTTCCTGAAATGCCATCTGAATACAGAGAGAGAACTATGGAGACAGAATGAAGAATGAAGCATAGTATTTTCACCTTTTTTCTTTGTGTGCCTTTTCTTTCTCGCGGATTTCCCCTTTTGTTCTGATTTTTCTTTTTCAGCATGACTAATATGGAAATATTTTTAAAATAATTTTACATGTATAACCTATATCAGATTGCTTTTTGTTTTGGGGAGTGAAGGAGAAAAATTTGGGGAAGGTAAAGGAGGAAGGGAGAAAAATTTTGGAATTCAAAATTTTACAAAAAAAGAATGTTGATGACAAATATGGAAATATGTTTAAAAGGATTGTATTATATGTAAGATTGCTTTCTGTCTTGGGGAGGGAAGGAGAAAAATTTGGAGCTCAAAATATTATAAAAGTAAATGTTGAAAATTATCTTTACATGTACTAGGAAAAATGAATTACTATTGAAAATAAAAAAGCAAGTAACACAATAAAAATAAAAGAAAGATTAAAATTTTTAATTTTTTTTAAAAAAGGACACCTCCTGTAGTAGTTGACACTTGAACTGAGTTCTAAAAAAAATCTAGGGATTCCAAGTTGCAGAAGCAATGAGGGAGGGCATTCCAGGCATGAGGTATAGTTTCTACAAAGGCATGCAGACAAAAAAAAAATTTTAGTCTTTAGGATGCAGTGAAAAAAGGGGTAAAATATGGGAGCTGGGCTAAATAATGTGTGATAGCCAAAACCCCAAAGCAAAGCTGAGAGCTGACTTTTTTGTACCAAGGATGAAGCATCCAAGGGCTTGCAAAGCATTTGGAATTTTCAAATATTGAATGTCAAGGTGAGAGAACTGAAAAGGCAAAGCATTGAGAAGGGAAGAGAAAACTGATTTTCTCTGGGAAAGGAGTGAAGTAGATTTGGCATGGTCCTTGATTATGTCACACAGTCTGTATCTCAAGACAAGGGAATGAGCATAGAAAACTGTCAGCCTCAGCTTTGCAGGAAACATAATAAAAGCATTAATTCACAGGACTAGTGAGTTAACACCTTGTAAGAAATGCTCAAAAACTGCTTACCAATTCTCCTTTCTATTCCATCTCCTTACTCCCTTCACCACTCCGAAAGAGTGAACACTGTCTGTAACCATGCAGATAGGCCTCCTAGCTGTGTTAATCTTTGTTCTTTTATTTGGATTTGATCTTCCTCTCATCATGACATTCAATTGTTGTGAATGTCTTGTTTATACATAAATGCAAGCAGATGGGAGAAGGGGTTGATGGGAAATGCTATGACTTGCTGAACTAAGATAGAATAGCTAGTTTCACTCAATGGTTGTAAGAGAGAAAGATCTCTTCTCTATGGGGGGGGGAGAGCTCCAAGCTTATCAACTTCATAGGTAGTTCACATTTATAAAATCCCTGAAATACCAGAGACAAGGGATAAAATAGCAATCCACGGAACCATTGTGCCTGGAATTTGTTTTTATGGCAGCTTATATTGAAGTCTCTAGCCCTTCCTAGAAGCTTCCATCCTATTAACAATCTAATCAAACAACAAGCATTTATTAAGTATTTACTACAGGCTGGCCATTATACTGAACACTGCTGAGGAGATACAAAGAAAAAGAAAAGAATAGAAAAAAATCCTGTCGCTCGAGCTTACATTCAAATAGACAAGATAATGTACAAAAAGTGAATATGAATGAATATTCACAAAAATATGAAGCACTTGTATGTATAATAATATTTGTGGTAGCTCTTTTTGATGTGGTAAAGAACTGGAAACATAGGTAGAATGTCCATCAATTGAGGAATAGCTAAACAAATCATGGTAATATACTAATGTGATAGAATACCATTGTACTGTAAGATGATAAAAATGGGATGGTTTCAGAGAAACCAGGGAAGATTTTATGAACTGATACATAATGAAGTGAGCAAAACCAGAGCAAAGTATACAATAATAATAATATTATTTTTAAAAAAACAAGCAACTCTTAAAGAACCAAGAACTCTGATCCATGCAATGACCAAACATAATTCCAGAAGGCTCATCATAATGCTGTCCAGCTCCTGACAAAGAGGTAATGGACACAAAGGATAGATTGAGAGGTTTTATATTTTGGGGGTTTTTTTGATGTAGCTAATGTGGGAAATTTTTTTTACTTGATTTTATATATTTGTCACAAAGGCAAAAAAGACATCCTAAATACAAGAAACAAAATAGATAGAAGTTACTAGAAGCTAGGTGGAAAGGGGAAAATTTCTTACAGAAGGTGTGATTTGAGCTACATCTTGAAGGAAGCTAGGTATTCTATAAGGTAGAGATTATGGAAGGAGAAGAATTGTGATAATTAATTATATGATGAACTGAGAAGCAGTTAGAGTTAAGGAAGATTCCAGGGTAAAAACTTGGGTTACAAGAAACTCTAGTGTCTCCCTCTTGACACTAAGTTTAGCTTTGTTTGGCTTTTAAAAATCTGGCCTATTTGATATTTCCATACCTTTGTCATCATTGTACAGGCTATATTTTTCTCTTGCTTGGAATGCACTTCCTCCTTCTCTCTCCTTCCCTGAATACCCAGCTAATATCAACCTCAGGTCAATGCCATCTTCTACAGAAAGGCTATTTTGTTTCCTCAGTCCAAATGTCTTACTTTCCTTTGTCCAAACTTGATTTTATATTTTATTTTGCATCTAATTTTTTGTTCACATGTACTTTCTCCCCCAAGGAATGGAAACTCCTTGAATTCATAGACAGCATGTTTTTGTCTTCATAACCCATAGTCTAGCAAAGTTCCTGGGACATAGACATGCTTACTGAATGTTTGTTGAATTGAATGGAATGGAAATAGGGAAAAGTAAAAAGATAGATGAGATTGGAATGAAAGGTCTTAGGCTCTATTTTAGGCATGTTGATTTTGAAATGCTCACAAAACATTTAGCCAGCAGTATTTAATAAAAAATTGGTGATTTTCAAGTTAACTCAATTTCTCATCTTGGTACTTGGCCTGCTCCACTAAATTTTTAGTGAAAAGGAAGCCACTGCCTCCTGAGACAGCCCAATCCACCTTTACAAGGCTGTAATTGTTAGAAAATGTCTCCATGAGTAATCTGGAATTATGCCCAAAGAACTAAAAAAATTATACATACACTTTGACCCAGAAATACCACTGCTAGGTCTACAATCCAAATAGATTTTAAGAGGGGGATGGAGAGAAGAGCTGAATAAACTATGGAATGCAAATGGAATAGAATACTATTGTGATATAAGAAATAATGAACAGTATGCTCTCAGAAAAACCTAGAAAGACTTGCGTGAACTAATGCAAAATGAAGTGAACAAAACCAGAACACTGTACATAGGAACACCAAGATTATGTAATTATCAGCTGTGATAGAATTAATTACCTCTTTTCAGCAATTTGTTGATCCAAGACAATTCCAATAAATTTGGGCTGGAAAATGCCATTCTCATCCAGAGAATTATGGAAACTGAATGTGGATCAAAACACAGTAATTTCACTTTTTTTGTTTGCATATTTGCTATTTTTCCTTGTATTTTCCCCCTTTTTGTCTGATTTTTCTTATACAACATGACAAATATGGATATATGTTTAAAAGCATTGTATATGTATAACCTATATCAAATTGCTTGCTGTCTTGGCGAGAGGGGAGGTAAGAAAGAAAGGGAAAAAATTTGGAATGCAAAAATCTTATAAAAATGAATGTTGAAAACTATCTTTACATATATTTGGAAAAATAAAATACTATTGAGAGGAAAAAAGAAATAATGAGCCATATGCTTTCAGAAAAACCTGGAAAGATATGAACTGATGCAAAATGAAGTAAACAGCTAAAACACATGTGATGTCATGGACATTTGGATATCCTCCAGGTTATCAATGTTCTTTCTAAAATGTGCCATCCAGAACTGAACACAGAGCACAAATGGGGTCTGAACAGAGCAGAATATAGTAGCTCTATATCACCTGATTGTTGGTTCTAAACACTATTCCTCTTTTTTAGTCTAAGAACACATTTTCTTTTTTGGCTGACACAAGCTTCTCCTTATTTAGTTTAACATGATTCTCAGGCAGTAAACCGAATGCTTCTGGAACCATATGTGAAACAATTAGAAAAGATAAAGCCATGTTTGATTAACAGATTTTATTAAATATTTTAAAAATATGAAACACAAACTAAATGTTATTGGAACACAGAGAATAGAGATCAACACTGACCAAAATAGTCTTGTGAGGGCTTAATGAAGGAGTCTGTGGGCAAGAAAACTACCTTCCCAATATAAGATAGAAAATCAGTGCAAGACAACATAGGGCAGTAATGGCCAATGATTCTGATATCTTTTGTTCATTTCATTCCACCAAAAGTAGAGGAAAGGATTAATTCTTGAGTTGCCTAGCCAACAGTCCCAGCTTTCAGAATGTAGAAGATTTAGGGGAGAATTGCTATTCTGGATTTAATTCTGACCACTCTGGAAAAACATTTGTGAGGTGCAGTATTCAGAAATCTTGCAGGTGGAGAAGAGGGAGAAGAAATGACCATGTCATCTTAGTATTTGTAACAGACAATAAAGTGGGAGGAGCAGGTAGGTGGCACAGTGGATAAAGTATGAAAGAATAAAGATCAATGACTAGGTAAGGTGCTGGGGAACTTTTGGCAGTTTTGCTGTGGTAAAATGGTTTTCCTTCCCATTTCCCTCAGTGAAGGGCATTTAGGAATCCTGTGGCACATCTGCATTTCCCAAGGTGGCTGAACAGAAATATGTGGTCAAATGCTATGATGCTGCAAAGCTCAGGAAATCTGAGTCTCGATAATGAATCCTGGAGGTTCAACCTAAAAGCTGCAGTCCTTCAATTCAAATAGACAAATATTTATTAAGCACTTACTGTATGCAAGGTGTAGTGCTAAGCACTGGAGATATAAAGACCATCATTCTACCTCTACCTCTGCCTTAAAACCCCATACCTAGTTCATCCTCATCATGACCTCCATTTATTCAACCAACACCTTGCCCTTTCCAAGACCTTGTAATTTCAATATTGTCCTCTTTTCCCCATCTTTATCCCTTGGCAAACAAATTATACAGTCCTCTTCTCTTGAGTCTTTTGTCCCCTTATTCTATCACTAAATTTACTCTACTAAGCCTTAGCCTTGCGTTATTCCCATCATCTACTTACCTTTACTCCTACTAACATGCTACTGAGCAAAGATCAAGAAAATCAGAAAATTGTGCTGATTAGATCGATTACAAATTTTTGTAACTCAGCTGGACTCTCACTGTGTTTTGGCAATCCTTTCACACCTTTCTAATTGGCTCACTATCTTACTCATCATAACGGCTTTTCCAAATCTTTTCACTTCTCCTCAAATATCCCATCCCTTCTATTTCCCAACACTCAGTAGAAAACCTTGCTTTATAGTTCAGTGAAAGAAATAGGACCATTTTCTAAGACCTTTCTCTTCTCCCCTCTAATTCATCTCTAACGACTCAAATACCTTCTGACACTAGCTCCATCTTCACCCCTGTCTCAACTAAAGAGTCCCTTTCTCCTTGCTAAAACAAGCCCCTCTACCTGCACATGTAATCCTATTCTATTCCATCTTCTCCACCAGAATGTCCCCTCTATCACCCTCACTCTCTTACTTATCTTCCTCTCTCCCTGTGTACTATTTCCCTAGAGTCCACAAACTTGTCCATTTCTCCCTTATCTTCAAAATATCCTCACTTGATTTCATCTTGGCTAGCTATCAACCCTTATCACTGTTTCCAATGGTTTGAGGTCATCTACAACTCATGCTTCCACAAAGCCCTGATTTTTTTTTCTCTTCTCATGGATTGCTCATGCTATTCTTCCCTGTGAACCTCTGCTGGGCTCCCAGGACTTGTTCCTCTCTGCAGATTGACTTTGAGCAGCCAAGATTCATTCTCTCTTAAATCCAACCATAATCAGCTCTCTTCTCTACTGCCACTGCTTGAAGCTATTTCATGTCTACAATGTTTCTTTTTCTGTGTCTAGTCTTAAACAATATGTGTTTCTGCTCCCTTCTGAATGTATGTAAAAGATACAATGAAGCCTCTCAACTATCTTTTAAGGGTTTGACTGGCTTAGTTTTTAAAAGATGTTCAGGGCTCAAAGACAATCTTTTCCTAGTCAATGAACAGTTGTGTTTCCAATTAAGTCAGAAAATTCCTTCATACTTTAAAAAAAGGATCAACAGAGCATAGACATATCTTTGTACTCCATTAGCAAATTATTGCCAGGTAACTTTTGTTATCTGTCCCTTACTTTCTACAATTACATCAATTAGCTGGAAGAAAGGAGAATGAAGGGAGAACCAAAAAATATTAAGGACAACAAGAATCACTTTTTAAGAAATGTTGGAAGCTAGAAGTGAAAATAAGCCCACTGATTATGGCAGATGGTATAATATTAACACAGAACAAAGAGAAAACAGAATTACTTAACTATTTTGCTTCCTCTGCATAAAGGAAAATGATTTTTAAAATAGAACTATCATGGTTTAAAAAGACATTGAAGACCAAGATTTTAAGAATACTGCCATGAGAAAACACCTAATAATTTAAATGAATTTGAGGGTTGAGACTTAAGTTTTCTAGGAGCACAATGGGTAGGAACTAGAGTCAGATCCAACATTGAACACTTACTAGCTATGGGACCTTCAGGAAGTCACTTAACCTCTCATTGCCTCAGTTACCTCATTTGTAAAATGGGAATATTAATACTAGCCTCTGCTTCCAAAGGCTGTTGTAAAGATTAAATGAAATAATATTTATAAATTGCTTAAGATATTAACTGGCATATAGTAGACACTATATAAATACTAGCTATTATTATTATCTCAGATAAAATTGATTTTGTTTTCAATTTGTCACTCATAAAGCTGAAAGAATAGAACCACAAAACAAAAATAGACAATCTTGAACTTATACTTCTGGTTAATCCCATCCAGTTTGGGGTCTTCTGGGTAATTGTCTATAGTCCTGTCCAATATAAAAATAATAAGAAGTAGACCTATAATTTTATTTTTCTAGGAAAGACATCGGCTTAAAAAAATAGCCTCTCTCAAAGCAGAGGAGCATATTCTTGGTAACATAGTCTTAGAGTGTTGTCAAAAAGGGTAAATAAGTTTCATACAAGCATTATGTCAAAATTAGGACATGAACACGGGTTTTTCTGGTTCCAAAGCTAGTTTTTTGTCAAATATACCACATTACATTTAAATATAATGATATCAAAGGAAATAAGATTTTATAATAGATACTTAGTCTAAATAATTGTTACGGTTTATCCCAGTTGTTTAAAAAAAAAAGAAGGGCATATGGAAGAGTAAGGAAGAAACAAAATTGTGTGTCTTGAACAAAGCTTTTGAAGGACAGGCATGATTAGGGAAAAGTCATTTCCATTCAAGGAGGTATATGCAAGAAGAAATAAAGATAGATCACCATATGTTAGACCTCACAAAAACCCTGAATTATCCAGACATTGTTATCCTTATCTTCCAGATGAGAAAATTCAAGGTTCAAAGAGTGTGAGTAACCCATATTTCAACTTACCAGCTAATCACTATAGAGGCATGATGAAAACCAAGTCTTCCTAACCTACAACAACAACAACAAAAATCACTTAAAGATGAGAAATGGGAGGCCTCTTTGTGACCCTGAGCAAGTCACATATTCCCAATTGCCTCACGAGAGAGAGAGAGAGAGAGAGAGAGAGAGAGAGAGAGAGAGAGAGAGAAAGGAGACATAAATAAGAGAAGTGACTTTCACAAGATTACACAAGCAGTAAAGAGAACAGCAAAGATTCAAATCCAGGTCTTCTGACTCCAAAGGCCCCAGAGAATTTACTACAGTAATCAACATTCCATAGAAGCAATAGGACAGGAGCTGAGCCTAAAAGATGAGAGAAATAATTTTGATCATAAAGGGAAGGATTATTTCTCCCCAAAGAAAAAACCAAATAGATGCAAAAAGCCTAATGTCTAGGTGTTACAACATACAGGTAAATGGTTAATCCATTCATTAGTCCATCAAGACACATATATTTAACAACAAGGATTAAATATGGATGGGCAATTAGTTGAATTTACAATTGGTTAAGAGAAAGACAGAAGGCTGGATTGCATCTGAGAAAATATGTGCCACTTTTAATAAATCCAAGCTGTTTTAGATCCAAAATACATTCATGCATACATACATACACACAAAGGTATATATGGCTATATATGCATATGAGTATTTCTAGATATACATGTATATGGATATGTGAGTATGTATAGATGTATGTGTTGTACATATCCAGAGCTCTCCTGGTGATGTTATATAGCTGCAAGTGTTAGGACATCAAACTGTCCAAAGAAGAAAAGAAAGAAAGGAAGAAAGAAAAAAAGAAGGGTGGGGGGAGAAAGAAGAGCAATAAAGCATTTTTAAAATACACAGAACAGAACAGAAGGAAGTTCAGAAGGAAAACACAGATGAACAGGACAGTTTTCTAAATAGCGTGTTGAATTTATTACATACTTTTTCTAAAAAAAAAAAGCAAGCTGTATGTAACAAAGCTTTCTAGTCTCACATAATCCTCTTTTTAAATTCTACATAGTTTTACATCTCCCACATGGAGAGGGTGCAGAAACCAAACAGCAGAACAAGTCAATAGGATCTGTGAATGAATACCATTATATTTTTAATAGAAATATTCATTTGCTAGGAGGAAAGGTGTTTAGTTCAGAATTTTTCTTTAAAAAATACATGTTAAAAATAATATCATCCAGGAAATGTAGAATTGAAAAAGGATGTGGCCTAGTTATATTATGGGAATGAGAGTATGTAGAGGGACAACATATGCAAACATTAAAAGCATTAGAGTATTCCTATCAAAGTAAAGTATTAGCCTACTTTGGTGTTTTTAGCAGGTATTGCTAACTGAGGTAGAACATATCTCATCCTGAAAAGCCCTTGGGTGTGAGGCTCAGAATGCTTTGAGAAAAATTAGAGGCATATTTTTAAATCCATCAAGTTTAAGATGCTATGAAAACAAGGGAGAATGGTTTCAGCCAAAAGTGATTTCTGGATTCCCAAAAGAGTCTACAATTCTCAAACACTTCCTATCCTGAGCAATAAAACAGGTCTCTAGAGGGGGTCCCTTACTATTACAAGCACTTCAGTGTTCAATCTGTTTAATCATATAAGAATGATGAGTCTAAGCCTCTCCTTTCAGGGAAAAGTCTTATTCATCCATGTCACCAATATCCCAAGAATCTTTGAGTGTTGGTTGATTATTGTCCCCCCGCCAACTTACACACCTCAAATCAGAATTAGATATTTTTTACCTGGGTCAAAAACATTTCAAGGTCAAGGAAGGGGGCATCATAGCAGAGAAGGAAGAGGCAGCAGAATCAGAAGAAGGGTAAGTGCCATAATAGTATAGATTTAGATCTAAAAGAAACCTCAGATGCCATCTAATTCAATCCCTCTTGTATTACATTCAAACAAAATAGACTCAAATGGATGAAGGGATTTGCCCAAGACAGTAAGTGACAAAGTGACAAAGATTTGAATCCAAATTCTCTATCTAAAAATCTATTGCTTCTTTCACTATATCACATTATCTCTTTGTCATCATGCTGGGAGAGGGGCTAAACTGTCCCCCAAAGAATCTGACCCTCACTCTGCATTAGATTAGATGAGCCCCTAAAAGGAGGATGCTGGTGGCAGGATTCTAGGGACAATAGTTACGGGAGGAGGGGAGTAGGTTGTTGGGAGGTCCAAGGACATGGTCGTAAATCTAAGTGAAAGATAGAAGTCATGGGGATTTTAGAACAGGTGTAAAGGAGCTTCATAGGGAGGAAGAGTGCCTCTCTTAGCCTCCCCACCACATCAAGTAATCTAAGGCAAAATCCCAATCATCCTATGCTAATGATGGCTCTGTTACCTCATTCCTCTGTCCCAGAGCTCTCAGCTCTGTTCTCCCAGAAGTCCCCAGCAGGGACAAGTCACTGGTTCATAGCCTGATATATGCCAGCTTTTGGATTACAGAAATAATTACCATATGAAATGATCTTATTCTGGTCAAGATGCAGGTCCTCAAAGGCTGATCTGAAGGACAGAAGTTACCCTGATTAGCCACAAAGAGAGGAGAAACTTATAAACAAACCTATACAGGGCTTCAAGAAAGAGGCAGTCAAGTGGACAGGAGTCAGGACAAGGCAATCAGTGACAGAGAGTTGCTAAAATCAAGTGATAATCAGTGGAGTGAAAGATGAGCCAATCAGTCAGAGCTAGAGTCTCCAAGATAATACTGAAGGCAGGAACTTATCAAAGGTGTGTACACATAAGGCTTGGACAGGCAGAGGGTGCCCTATAATTCAGTCCCTAGGCAGGAAGGAGTCTAACCCCAGTATCTTTCTGATGTCACACCCTAAGGTGATACCAGGATCCTTCCCTATACTAAGAGCACCTCTGACCACACACCTGTTAAAAATGTGGCCAAGGAAAGAAAGTTCTTCCAGTACATAAGGAGTGTCCTCCTTTCTCTAGTTCTTCACTTTTGTAGCTCTGCTCCTCCTCAACCTTTTAGCCTCATTATAGGTACAAACAGTTGCATCTGCAGCCACTGGAAATACTCATATCCCATTTCAACATTGGTTCCAGTCGTGTGATTGACTGTCACACTTTCTGATACTGTGAGAGGAAGTCGCAGAATCATAAATTCAGAGTTGGAAGGGGCACTGGGGGCTAATTGGTCCAAACCCCTTACTTTACAGATGAAGATACTAACATTCACAAAGTGGCTTGTCCAGAGTCACATAGTCCCAAGTTCAAAAAGATTTCTATTGAGCAACTTGTTGTATAGGATGCTGGGTACATAGCATGGTCATCATGACTGAGCAGAGTGATCTACTCCAGGCCTCAGACATAATGAGGGATATTAGGCTAATTTATATCTCCTTATGACACATTTATGAGACTAAAAGCACATAGCTATCCCTATACAATTTTTATGTGCTAAAGAATTTCAGATTCAATAATGATTCAAATAATATTGCATCAATCTAATGCTTTATAACTTTTCAAAATGCTTTCATATACATTATCTCATTTGAACATTGCAATAACCCTATAAGCAGGTAGCTTCAGATAATTTAAGTAATTTACCCAAGATCACACAGAAAGTTACAATGAGGCAAACTAGATTGGGACTGTCTCTTAGGCCAATACTCTTTTCACTGTAACCAGAAAAAAAATGAAGCTTATATAAATACAGGAGACCTATTTCGAAGTCACTGTAAATCTGTTTATAACAGGTAATGGGTATACCCTAATAACAACAACAACAAAAATAAAACCTGCGTCTCAATTTTGGCATAATGTTTAAAACTGCTGAAAAGGCAAGAAAAAATGATTTTTTAAAGCATCCTACAGGCACTGGGAAAATCAGGTACTATTTCCAGCATGTGCTCATTAATCATTTAGATGTTAAGATTCATTTTGGAGAAGCGTTAGGTATAGGCTCTCACTGCGCCTTTCTTAGCAATGCAGACCCGAAATTGATGTCCATGTGAGAGCCAAAACCAGAAATGCAGTCAATACCATTAAGGGCCAGCCATTATTGGGATTATTGGCTCGAGCTGCTGAAATCTTAAGAATTCTAAGACAGAGAATTCTGGACATTAGCCAAGTCATTCTTGATATTATCCAGGCTCCAACAGTCAAAGCCCATTTCTTTACAGGGTCTCAAAGGGCCCAGCTCTACATAGGGTCATTGATTCAAACAGTCAGGTAGAAAACCTGATCCAGAACACTTTTTAATCTCTATTTTCAACTATTTCTGGTTATCTTCTTATTGATTTACATATTGCATTGCCTGACATTGCCTTCCCCGACTCTATGCTGAAGACATACACACAGAGAGCTTACATTTTAATAAGCTGCTTGAAGGACTAAATGGTCTTTATATCCCTGGTACCCAATATAGTGTTTGTATATGGTATATTCTTAGCAAATTTTTGTGGGCCTAGACTAAAGCATTGCTCCAAATCCATAAGAAGTCATATATACAATAAGTTTTCCTCTATTGTATGTTGAGTCTTCCATCATTTTCAGAATATATTTGGGGATCAATCTATCTAAAGGAGTAGTTTGGCAAGGCACAGCAATAGGACCTAGCACAATGCCTGATATACTGAGTAGACATTCAATAAATGCTTATTGATTGATCGAATGATTGACAGATTGATAACAAGAGGAAATTTCAGGTCAAGGTGATTGAATTAACAAATTGTTGATGTTATTTTACACACACATAGTAAAACAGGTCTTTTCCTTCAAATCTGCTGCACCCAATTATCTTCCTAAAATTCCAGTGGGATGCCAAAGAACTGTCTCACTGTCAAAGTTTAGGGTGAAAAAAAAATCTTTCTATTGATTGTTAAATCAAGTTCAACTCCTCAATCCAGTATTGTGAAAGTGCTTCCATCACCTGGGCCCAATTTGTCTCTTCTGGCTTACTTCTTTAATTTTTACAGGCAGGTCTATATGCCCTTGTAGTTTTTCTTGTCAATGCTAATTCTTGCTCACATTCTTTAGAAGTGTCATTTACCCACTTGAGAATGTCTCTTGGGACATCTTGCATTGTGTTGGGGTTTTTTTTTAAATCTGTGTTATTTCTTCCACTTAGGTGTCTTAGTTATTCTGAAGTATTTTGGATGTTTTCTTTAAATCGTGTCCATGCTCATCTTGCTTTGCTATTTTGGTGGATTCTCATACTGCATTCATGTGCTTTTTAAAAGTCATTTTTCTTCTCTTGGGTGTCTTTATTGTTGTTTTTTTAGAATTATCTTAGCAACTTGGCTCTTTTGGAGTCTTTCATTTTGCCATCTTGACAGAAAATCCTCCCCATCATTCATCTTTTATGACTTACATCTCCACCCACACTCACTCACTCATTCTCACCTTTGTGCTTTTTTTTAGGTTGTTTCTCCTGGCTCCCATGGCTTCTGTTTTCTTTCTGATCAACTCAATTGTGCTCATTTTTAAGAGCCTTCTCAATTCCCTCTTCCTCCATAAAGCCTTTCCCAACAACCCCAACCCACAGATCCCACATATTCTAGCATTTAATTACATGTTATATTATGTCATTCTCTTAGTAATAACAAAAATAGCTAGCATTCATATAGTGCTCTAAGATTTTCAAAGCTTTTTACATACATTATCTCTTTTGATCTTCATAGTCCTATGAGATAGGAACTATAATCAACCTCATTTGACAGATGAAGAAACTGAGGTTCAGATAATTGATTTGCCCAAGGTCATACAACCATTAAGGGTTAGATGATTAGAATCTAGGAACTTTCTGACTCTAAGATCATCACTCTAGCCACTACTTGTTCTGACTCTTGTTCTTTGTTCTTCGTTTTTTATACTTTTCTATTAAAATTGTCCACTCAATCCAAATTAGCTGTTGTATGTACACCCTCAAGTCATTTCCCTTCTTTCTCAAGGAGTTCAGTTCCAGGCTCATCATCTCCCTTTGCTCACCAACTTTTGTCCTTATATACTTTAATACCCATTTATAAGGCTCTCTCAAACTACCTAAGACTCTCTTTCTCTCAACCTCGATAAGTCCCTTCGCTCTACTTCAGTCCCATATTGGAATGTTTATACATTAGATCTTGCCATCCCTCACAAATGTTTTACCTCCCTAATGAGAAACTTCAACATTTTCCTATTGGACCAAAATCTCCTTTTGTTCCAACCCTCCCCATAACTTTACCCCTTCTAAACCTGTTCTTTGCTCATGAAGCCTCTAATCCTTCCATTGGAGGGGTATCTCCAGATTTTCTCAGGCCATTATACATTTTTGACTTAACTTTCCTTTCTCTCTAATCTCAACCCAATAGTAGGTCACCTATTTCAACTTTATTCTGGCCTCTGCCCTAGAATCTGTTGTCCCTTGTTTTATTGTCACTTTTCTCTTGCCAGTTCTCAGCATTGTATCTCCCCCCCCCCCCCCCCCCCGCATCCTTCTCTTCTCCTGCTCACTAGCCAATAAATGAAGCTTGGAGGGAGGCCTCCAATCACCCTGATTTGGTACTTTGTAAATTCATGTTATCCAATCCCAGCTGGATCTTCACTAAAGCAAGGCTGTCCTTTTATTACTTTATAATCCCCTTTTAATTAACCTCTCTTAATAACTTTTAAAAGATGGCCACATAGTATTCAGCAAATGGCAAGCACTTAAAAATGTTTCTTTAATCACTGATTGATGAAAAGAAACAACATCTTCATGATCAAGACAAGAATGAGAAAGTCACTGTTTGAAAGGAGGTACAACTAGCAAAGACTGTTATAAAGTATCCAAAAAAAAAAAGCCCATCTCCAAATATAAATTGTGTTCCCTTGGAAGATTAGAGAGGCGGAGAAGGGGGAGGGCAGCACTAATGACTAAGGAGGTTAAAAAGGTGGATTCTTTAAGTGTTGTGTGGTTTTTTTAAATTTCAGTCTATTGAGAAAAGATCAGATGGGAGCAATTGACTGGAGGAAAACGCTAATTGGGATAGATAGATGGAAAATCAAACTTTAACAAGAATAGTTGGGGAGTACTCTGCAAACTGGATGCATCAAATCAGCAAAGAATGATGACAAGCCCTCAGGGCTATAAAAGGAATTGGCAGATATCACCTTAGAGCCACTGGCCATTTAAGAAATCAAAGAGAACAGGAAGATATCCCTGAGGATTGTAGGAGAGTAAGTACTATAATTATAGGGGGGAAAATAACCTGGGCAGTTGTGTAGATTTAATGTAAATACCCAAGAAAATATTTAAAATAAACAAGTTTGCAATCAGCTAGAAGAAAATATTCTAATGTTTCCATTACTATCTGAGGGTTTAGAATATGTTCCAATAAACTAAGTTACTCCTGCAATTTTTACCTTTACCCCCACTTGACTACCACTAGGTGATTAGTGTTATCTTTTTGAGGACTTAAAAAAATACAAATATTAGTTTATTTTAAAAATCCTCATGTACCTAACAAAAAAATGAACAGAAGTCATACTATTGGGGAGAGATTTTAAAAATATATATATCTAGGTACAAAAATGTGTCACTTATTGTAATAAAATTCCATTTCTAATTTTTGAGTAAATTCTGCTATTTACACATTTCTATAGTGTGATTTCTTTAGTATAAGATCCTTTTATGTGAAATTCTTTCCAACCATGCAGATGGACAGTACTTCTGAAATCTATAGTTTTATAAAACGCCTGAAGTGGGGCATGGCTGTACATTTCTAAAATCCCTGCCCCTAGATGAAATTGAGACTAGTGGTTGGCTTGAATTGGAGAGTTCCGAGCTGTAGTGGCCTAAAGCCAACAGACACATCCAAATGACATCTGGTACCAATATGGCAAGCCACTAGAAGCAAGCTAGCTGAGGAGGGTCAAACTAGCCCAAGTCAGAAATGGAATAGGTCAAAATTCTCATGAGAATCAGTAGTGAGGTCAGGCTTCAAAAAGTCAGAATATAACAAGGAAGGAAGGGAGGGAGCAAGGAAGGGAGGGAGGAAGGAAGGGAGGAAGGGAGAAAGGAAGGGAGGAAGGGAGGGAGGGAGGAAAATAGGAAGGAAGGGAGGAAGGGAGGGAGGAATGTCTTTATCTTTCACTAATTGTGTCTTTTGGCTAAGATAAAGGATAGTCAATGACCAGGGCTTATGAGCAATCATTTTAGGAGAGTTAAAACATCAAAGTATTTTGAACCTGTAGGAGTTATCCCATAAATCATCTAATCTGTGTGAATGAGTTTTGAGAGAGTATAACTCTTGGAAATGAATGTGGAGTTACACTTTGGGGAATTATTTGAGATATATTTGTAGTGCTCTATGAATCTTTGATTCCCTACTATTGCAGGGTTATAATAGAAGGGAAAAACGGATTTTTTTTGTTAGTTGTTTATTTTCAGACTATAATTGGGTTGTTTTTCACTGCGCTCCCTTTGTAAGTTTGTAAGTTGCTTTGAAATAACTTTTGCATGGTTAAAGATTCATTACTATATCAATTATATTACTGTGTCCATTATGAGCATAAGAGCTGATATCAACAGTATAGATGACACAGCACTAGAATATTAGTGCCTAGCAATGTAGTCAATGGGGACTTTCCTCCATTAATTTTTTTTCCTAATTTCACTTTTGAGCAAACATAGATTGCTTACCCTATTTCGTCAGGAATCCATACAGCTTATCTAAGATCCCTAATGGACTTCTGGTCTGTAGTATAAGGTTTCTCAGATGGCCTAGAAGCTCCAAGTAGTCAGTCCTATTTAATACCTTTTTGGGAACCCTATACATCTTTGAGGCTTTTCTTGAGTTTATTGAATTTCTTTTAGCTACCTCATTTGTTATAACATAAGATTGTTTCAGACCTCCATTTGAAATATTCTCTGTGTTGCAGGGAGTCTTTGGAGCAATTTTGGGTGCCCTATCTATTGCAGGGACCCATTAAAGAAGTTCTAAACCTTCATTTAGAATGTCTTGTGATTTTTGTAGGAATGCACTGGAGATATTTCTTTGTTTGTGACAAAGAAAGTCATTAGTTTGCACCTGGGACCATGGACCTATGGGTATCTAGATAAATTTCATGAGATGTTTGAAGTTAAATGGGGAAAAATTTGCAACTTTATTTTCATTAACCTCTAACTGAAATTTAACATTTCCTTCCATTATGAATTTTCTTTAAAAATTATTATTCTGAGAAGGAAACCACATAAAAGGTGTTTATGACACACATTCCGATTATAAATTTGATAAGTTTTTGTACAAACAAAACCAATGCAACCAAAATTAGAAGGAAAGTAAAAAACAGGAAAATTTTGCCACAAGTATCTCTGATAAAAGCCTCATTTCTCAAAACTATAGAAAACTAAGTCAAATGTATAAGAAAATAAGTCATTCATCAATACACAAATGGCCAAAAAACATAGACAGTTTTCAGACAAAAAACTAAGCTATCTATAGACATATGACAAAAAATGTCCTAAATCACTATTGACCAAAGGAATGCAAATTAAGACAATTCTGAGGTAACACTTAACACCCATCAGGTTGGCTAATTTGACAAATTAAAAAAATGACAAATATTGGAAGAGAGATGGGAAAAAGAGCCCACTAATGTATTGTTGATGGAATTGTGAACTGATCCAACCATTATGGAGAACAAATTGGGACTCTGCCCAAAGGGCTATAAAACTGTGCATGTCATTTGAACCAGTAATACCACTGCTAGCTCTCTAACCCAAAAAAAAATATATATCTAAAAGAAGGGAGGACAAAATATTGGGAGAAAATATTTACAGCAGCTCTTTTTGTGATAGCTAAGAATTGAAAATCAAGAGAATGTGCATCAACTGGGAAATTCAAATTGTGATAAATGATTGTGATGTTTTATTGTTTTATAAGAAATAACAAGCATGTTCACTTCAGAAAAACCTGGAAAGATTTACATGAACTAATGCAAAATAAAGTGAGCAGAACATTGTACAGAGTAAAAGCAATATTGTGTGATGAACTGTGAATAACTTCATTATTCTCAGCAATACAATGACTCAAGACAATCCAAAGGACTCATTATAAACACTGTTATCTACCTCCAGAGAGAGAACTGATATTGTCTGAATGCAGAATGAAGCATACTGTTTTTTTTTTTTTACTTTTTCCTCTTTCTTTTTCTTTCTTTCTTTTCTGAGTCTTTTTGCACAAAATTATTAATATGGAAATGTGTTACATAATTGTACATGTATAACCTATATCAGATTTCATACAATGTTGAAAAAGGAGGGAGGAAAAGGAGAGGACGAAAAGATAAAATTCAAAACTTGAAACTTTTTTTAAATGTTTAAAATTATTTTAACATGTATTTGAGGAAAAATAAAATATTATTTAATAACAATGTCAAGAATCTCTGAATTAGGAGAATTCTCACACCAGATATTTTGATTTCTTACTTGAAGGTGAGGGGTAACCATGGTCAACTACAGATCTCTATGCCTTTTTGGGAGAGTCCTATGCTCTCCAAATGACATAATATTTGTAAAAGTACTTAGCATAACACCTGGCACAGTAGGTTTTATATAAAGGTTTATTCCTTTCTCTTCTCCCATGTACTCAAGGAGTTCATTTGGGATCAATCTGCTGATTTTTTTTCTTTTGCCTTTACATGTTTTTAAATTTTTTAATTGTTTTTATCTTCATCATTTTTTCTTTTCTTTATTGTTTTGGGGTTGGGCCAGACCTTTTTGTGCACCAAGGTAAATAATAATCTACAAATATTTGTTAGGAGATGTTTGTTTGAATTTGTACAACCATGAATTTATAGGTAAATTTTACCTTGACCCTTTTCTTTTCCCTCTATCCTATCTTGATGAATTCATCATCTCCTATGAGTTCAATTATCATTTCTATTCAGATGATTCCCAGATCTATACATCTAGCCCTATTCTCTCCCCTAAACTATGGTCAAGCAAGTGCCTTTTGGCAATCTTGAATTGTACATCCTGCATCAATCTCAAGCTCAGTATGTCCCAAACAGAACTCATTATTTTTTCCCTAAGACTTTCCCATCTTCCCAACTTATTACTGTTGAGTTTACAACCATCTTTGCAGTTAAGGGCACTACCTTTCAAGTTTAGAACAGGACCATACTTCAAGTCACCCAGGCTCTTTATATAGTGTCATCATCAACTCCTCACTCCTATTCACCCCATATATTCAACCTGTTCTTGTGTCTTGCCATATCTACTTCCACATTTCTTGTACATAACCCCTTCTCTCAATTCACACAACTTTAATTCAGATCCTTATCACCTCTCACCTTGATTACTGTGATAGCCTGCTGGTTGATTTCCCTGCTTGGCTGTGCTTAAGCTGATATTTTCTGGTACAACCACAATAATGGGAGTGATTCAAGCTTCTGTCTACTGTAACCAGAGATACAAAAGATGTCTTTTGTTGAGATACAAAGCAAAGATGCAAGATGCCTATATTATGGCTACCAGGAATCAGAGCTGGGATTCAGATCTTAGAGACAGATTCCAAGGCACTCAGTCAGATGAGCAGCTTTTAAGAACTTTATCAGCTGGTAAAGTAAACTCTTTTTTCCCACAGTTTCCTTAGTTCAGTTTATTGAGGGCCCTGATTAGTGAAAAGGAGCCTTAGATGCATAAATCCCATTCCCACTCTTTTCATCATGCAGAAGAAGCAGGAAACATAGCAGGAGGAAGTTCCTACATTGAGAAATGTTCTGGAGCTTTCATGGGGAAGAAGGAATTAGGTCAAGCACTCCTTAAAGTGAATCTTAGAAAATATCTTATTTATTTTCTTTGCATAAGGACATTGTGTGTGGCTAGAGTATATATTGCTTATGACAATATGACACAGAGAAAGCATTCACATAGGAAGATCCAATTATGGAAACCAGAAAGGTGGTACATTGGAGAGAGTACCAGCCATGGAGTCAGGAGGATCTGAATTTAAATCTGGCTTCAGATACTTACAAGCTATGTGACCCTAGACAAGTCATTTAACCCTGATTGCCAAAAGAAAAAGAAAAAGAACAAAAGAAAGGAAGAAAGGAAGGGAGGGAGGAAGAGAAAAAAAGAAAGAAAGAAAGAAAGAAGAGAAGGAAGAAACGGAAGGAAGGAAGGAAGAGTGAGGGAGAGAGGGAAGAAAGAAAAGAAGGAAGGAAGAAAGGAAGAAAGAGGGAGGGAGAGAGAGAGAAAGGAGAAAGGGAGGAGAGAGAGAGAGAGAGAGAGAGAGAGAGATTGAGATGGGGAAAGGGAGGGAGGAAAGGAGAGAGGAAGAGAATACCTAACTTCTAAATTGGAAATAAAGCCACAGAATCATATAGAGGTTTCCATAATTTTCATGTTTTAGAGAAAAATTTAATTTTCTGTCTTTTTTCAACTGTCTTGATGTTTAAAAGGGGAGAACAGTTCTTAAACCATAGGCCAACCAATGAGCTTGACTTTGAGTCCTGGAAAAATTCTAGAAAGGATCAGTAAAAAGACCTTTAGGAAATATCCAGAAAAAGGAGTGATTTCAAAGAGTCAGCAAGTCTTCATCAAGAACAGGTAATTTTGGTGAATTTCATTTCATTTACTCAATGAGTTGATGGGACAGATTTTAATGAAGCATTGCATTCTATTCTTGTGAGAAGATGATACAATTGGATGGATTTCAAACTGATTACATGGCCTGACTCAAAAAGTAGTTGGTGGTGGCTTAACATCATAATGGCAGTGTGCTCCAGGGATCTATACTTGGTCCTATACTGTTTAACATTGACATCAGTGATGAAGGTGCACTTGGCTCCAAATGACTCCTCCTGTGGAGAGGGAAGAATTAGCTTCCTGGGACTTGAATCACCAATTTACAAATTATACAAAGCTGAAGAGAAAAAAAATACTAAATAATAGTCAGGATCCAAAGAAATCCTAACTATTTAGAATACTGGACCAAATCTATCAAGATGGAATTCAATATGGATTAATGTAAAGTATTATACTTGGTACCAAAAAATCATCTTCACCATACGGGATAGGAGAGACATGGTCAGCAGATGTTCTGAAAAAGATTTGGGGCTTTTAAGAGCCTACAAGCTCCATAGATGTCAGCAGTAGGATATGGCAACAAGAACAAATGCTAATGCAATCTTGAGTTACATTAATGGAAGCACAAATTCCAGGAATAGGGAATTAATTGACAGTCCCACTTTACTCTGGCCTTGTCAGAACTCATCCAAGGTGTTGTTTTCAGTTCTGGGCACCATAGTTTAAAGACACTGATAAGCTGGAAAGTATTCAAGAAACAGCAATCAGAAAAGGGAAAGGCCATGTCATATGGGGATCAGTTGAAAGAACTGGGAATGTTTAAATTGGAAAAGAGACTTGGCTGGAGGAGGAGAGATGGATGCATGTCTTTGCATGTCTGGACTGAACTTTATCTTAATATCCATCTCATTTTGCATTCTCTAACTTCCTTCAAGTACAATCTAGGTACCACTATCTACCTAAGAGCTTTCTTCCCTAAGTCCCACACCTGGTAGAATGTTTTCCTACTTGAAACTGTTTTGTATTACTTTGTATTATTTTATAGTTATTTCCTTTTGTACAAGTTGTATTAGTAAATAGGCAGAGACAGACATAGATAGATAGATAGATATTGAGATAAATAGGTATTTTGTGATAAATGGATAAATATATGATAGATGGATAGAGATAATCGATATTTAGATAGGTATTTAGATGATAGATAAATGTATAGATGATACATGGATAAATAGACAGATAGGAGAGAGAGAAGAAGGAAATAGAAATAACTAGATAAGTGGAGCATTTATTAAATACTTACTGTGTGCTAAGTACTGGGATACAAATACAAACAAATAAGATAGTGCCTACGCTCAAGGAGCTTACATTCTAATCGAGAAAGATAACACACAAAGGGTGAGGCACCTATTTGAGGGCAATATGGCAATATTCTAGACCACCCCCACCCATCACCTTCTCACTTCTCTCTTTAATACCCTGGACCTTCTCCCATTCTATTCCTCTTAGACTATTTTATATAATCAGTAATTTACCAGTATTCTTCCTAAAAAAAATAATGTTGTCCACTGAACTGAACATGATAGTCTAGCTGCAGATGATCCCCAGATGTGGACATTGTGTCTCTTAGCACAGCTTAAGATCACACTAGCTTCTTTGGCTGCAACATCACACCATAGATATATACTGAGTTTGCAGTGGCCCAAAGATTCCAAATTTTTTATGACAACCTGCTGCCATTGTGAACTTGTGAAACGGATTTTTGAAGCCACATGTAAGAACTAGCTAGCTTTTATGTAGTACTTGAAGGTTTGAAAAGTACATATGCTTTCTCATTGGTTACTTGTAACAACCCTGAGAAGTAGGTGCTATTATTATCCCATTTTACAGGTAAGGAAACTGAGGCTGAATGAAGTAAATTGACTTGCCCAGAGTAACACAGCTTGTATACAAATGAGGCAGCTTGAACTCAGATTTTCCTGACCCCAAATCCAACTTTATCCATCGTGCCATCTAACTGCCAAGTCTTTATGTAAAACTTCACATTTATTCCTATCCAATTTCATCTCATTAAATTTGGCCCAATGTTAAGACCTGTCAAGATCTTTTTAAAAGCACACTCTGTCATCCATTATTCTCATCCCATCTATTCCAAGAAGTGGTTCTATCCCTTCTTTGAATTTCCTCTTTATTTGTAGTAGTTCACATTTAAAGACTAAATAAGTCAACTATGTGGCACAGTGGATAGCGCAATTAGAAACACCTGAGTTCAAATCTAGCCTCACACATTGGACAAATCATTTAACCTCTCTCTGCCTCAGTTTCTTTGTAAAATTCAGATAGTAATAGCACCTGCCTCCCCAGTTTATTGTAAGGAATAAACAAGATAATATTTGTAAAGCATTTTAAAAACCTTAAATCATGATATAAATTCTGGGTGCTATTATTATTATGCTACATTTGGTAACTTGCAAAACTTTTACCTTACTATATACAACAATACTGTGAGGCAAGCAGTATCAGCATGATTCTCTCTACTGTGCTGAAACATAAAGTTAATAGTTACTTATTTATGATCACACATCTAATAAATGAGAGTCAAAACTTGAACTTAGGGCCTTCAACTTTAAGTCCAGCACTCTTTCCATTGCCCCAGAATACCTTGGAGTCAAAGCTCTGGTTTCTCTGGTGTTTTAGCAAAAGCAAAGTCCCACTGTTGGCCATGCATGATATGAAACTTCAGCAAGCTCCCCTTTTATTATTTTTTAATCAGCTCATTTATTCTACACTTACAAAAAAGAGCAGGATGATGAATTATGCATGTTTTCAAGCACATGGAAACTTCGAGAACAGAAAAGTGAAATTCAACATTTATAAATATGCATGAAAATAAAACATTGACTAACCTTGCTGACCTTTTAAAAAAGCATTCTCTGGTTTGCAAAGCTTACATTTCAACTAAAAAAAAAAAACACGTATTATGTAACTTTGAACTGGCAAAACTTATCAGATCTATCTTGATTATGTATTTGGTGCTAACTTCATGCTTTTAGTTAACAATAATGGTAAAGAGGCTATAGGTAGAAATGAGGGGAAGGATGAGGGATATCACCTAAATTCTGCTGTGTGGCCATTTGTTCAGTTTTTTATTTTCTCAGTGTGAATCTGTGATTTTGTCAGTATACGGAATGCTCTATGAGGAAATATCCTCCAACAACATGGAATTACAACTAATCCATCCCTAATTTATAGTTTTAGAGAATGGCCCAGGGCATGGAGAGATTAATTGATTTGACTAGCCACTGCCCATTATGACTATCTGCTACTTGAATAACCAGATGGACAGCAATTCACATATGTTTGAAGGAAATCAGATTTACCCTTTTCTATTTCTTGCCCATACTATAGTCAACAACAGGCCATGTTTTTCCCCCAATTAATTTTTGAGTTGTTTTAAGTGCTATGTAAACACAGATTTCCAAATGGGTCAAGCCATCCAATAATTACTAAACATTAAGATCAAATGAGGTAATATTTGGAAAGCACAATGCCTGGCACATAGTAGGTCCTTAACAAATACTCTTTCCTCCTTCTCCCCAAGCATCTAATGTAAGCCAAATTCTATGATAGCCACCTGTATTCAAATAAAAGACAATCTTTGGCATAAAGGAACATATCACTTTGCAGCAAGAGGTGGTACTGAGGCTGATTCAAGAACAATCCAAGATTACAAAAGCACATGACTCATCACTGGGCAAGTTACAAAGAGATGAATCCCCACAACAATCCTGTGATGCAAGAATAGTGCAGGTGTTATCATTCAAATATATCATTTAAGTATATTACTATATTTCACATTATTATATTTCAATACAAGATCCTTATAAGTAGGAATTGTCTCCAGGCTCTGTCTTTTTGTCTCCTAGCACAATGCCTGGCACACAGTAGGCACTTACTAAAAATTGGTTGATGAATTGATTTGGAAATTCTTCCTTACTTTGAAACTAAATCTGCTTCTTTGCAAATTTCATACACTGTAGTTGTGTCCTCTGGGACCAAGCAGAGAAAATACTTTAAATCAGTATCATGTTCCCCCTAAGGCTTCTTATCCAGATTATACTTCACCAATTCCTTCAGACCATCCTTGGATGGCATAATGTCAGAGTATTTCATCATCCTGTTACCCTACTTTAGATATTTTCCAACTTACCAATTAATTCATCTCCAAACATTTATACTGTCTCTTCTATATTCAGAGCACTGTGTTGAGAATACAAAAATATGAATAAGATAGTTTCTGCCCTCAAAGAGCCTACATTTTACTGATTGAATATAACATGTGCACAGATAAGTAAAAAGAGGAATCATACAAAATAAATACAATGTGATTTCAGCGGGGATTCAATGGGAAAGCAGCTCACTACTGGGAGAATCTAAAGGCTTCTTGGAGGAGATAGCACTTGAGCTATTTTGAAGGGAGGTAGAAGTTCCAGAAGGTAAAGATAAGAAGAGAAAACATTCTGGGATAGAAATAGTATGCAAAAACAGAGGCAAAACATGAAGTTCTATAGAGAGAGAACAGCAAATAGCCTAATGTATGGAGTACATGAGGGGGAAGAACATGTAATCAGCCTCAGAAAAGAGACTCAAGAGAGAATATGTAGGGTTTTAAATACCAAACAAATAAGTCTGTTTTATCTTGGAGGCAAGGGGGAGTCACTGAAGCTTCTTGAGCCCAAAAGTGACATGGTCAGACTATCAGTTTGGTAGTTGTGTGGAAGATGGATGGAGTAGAAACTATTGTGATCGTTCCAGCAAGAAGTAATGGGAGCATCAAATAGAGTGACTGTGGCATGAGTGAATAGGAAATACATGCGAGAAATGTTGAAGAGGCAGAATCAACAAGATTTAACAGCCAAGTAGATATAGAGGTCAAGGGAGAATGAGGTATTGAGGATGGCCCCTGGGTTGTGAACTTGGGTGACTGGTAATGTCCAGAACCAGAACATAATACTCAAATTATGCTTTACCAGGATAGAGTGTGTTGGGACCTTCACCTCTCTAACCAGAGATAGCATGTCTCTCTTAATGTAGCCTCAAATTACATTTTTTGTTTATCACATTATTAACATATTGAACTGGTAATACACTAAGAATAATGAATTGCTATCTCACTTTGCTCCACTGCCACCTCCACTATATTTACAAAATGAATATAAGAAGATATAACACAGGATGAAGACAGAAGTATTTTATGGTCCTTTAAAAATCAACACTATATCAATAGTATTAAAGCTCAGAATGAGCTGATTTTAAGGAAGAGATAGAATTAAAAGTGAGAAAGGAGGGAAAAAATGTATTCCATTTGGAACACATCAAGTTGGAGATGTCCAAGAGATATCTAGGTAGAGTTGTCCAAAACGTAATTAGTAATGTTGGACTGAACCTCAGGAAAAATATTATGTCTGGTAATATAGATATAGGAATCATCTGTATTGAGAGGACAATTGAGCCCATGAAGACTGATCAGATTCCTAGCACAGTTCCTAGCATATAGTAGTCACTTACTAAAAGCTGGTTGTTGAATTGATTCAGAAATTCTTCCTAAAAAAAAAATTCTTCCTTACCTTGAGACTAAACCTACTTCTTTGCAAGAGGGAGAAAAAGGACTGACCCTTGGAGGGGAAAGTGTTAAATTTGAAGTCAAGAGTTCCTTGTTTCAAAGCCTGGCTCTGCCATTTACTATCTGTGTGACCCTGGACAAATCACTTCATCTCTATGTGAAATAACTTGGTTCTATTTAGTTCAATTTAACAAATATTTATTAAATGGCTTTATTAAGTTTTGGGCCAGATGGGGGAGACAATTACCAAAAACATCCTTAAATACCCTTAAGGACTTAAATGTGTAAGTAGGAGGTGAGAGAATAAAGAAATTTTTAAAAAGTTAGGCAGGGGAAGAGATCAGAAAAGACTTTATGTAGGAGGTGATACTTGGACAGTCTTAAAGGAAACTATAGACTCCAAGAAAGCAGATGAAGGAGGCAGGGAATTTCAATAAGGGGACAACCTACATAAAGACATGGAGGTGGGAGATAGACCTGAAATGCTGTGAATGGCAAACAGCAATCAGGCATCTAAAAATAAAGGGACTGAATTAGACCTCTCAGGTCCAATTTTCCAGATTCAAATCTGTGATCCTATTAATAATGTAAAAGAATTGATCAACCAACAAGAATTTATAAAGCCTCTATTATCTGTCAAGTACTCTGCTAGCCACTTGGGGATACAAAGATAAAAATGAAAGCATTCCCATCCCCAAAAAGTTTGCATTCTTTTGAAGATCAAGATATACATATAGTTGAAAGTAACATGCAGTTTGTGACTTGGGACAGGAGTTCAGAAAAGACAGTAGTGTTGGATATATGTCTGAGAGTAAAGCTGTGGGACCTGATGAGATCACCACAGGAGAATGTAAAGAGAAGAGACAACCCAAGACAAAGGTATAGGAAACAACCCATGGTTCAGAGGTAGGAGATGAATGATGATCCTATGTCAGGTGAAAGATAAAATGACTGAAAAAACAAAGGCTCAAGGTTCTGTGAATAACAATTTATTAAACAATGTATGAGAATTTCTCAACAAACTGAGGACTGTAGCCTTCCTCTGGCACTGGACCCTGAATACAAAGGGTAGATTGTTATATATTAAAAACAATCAAATAAGACTGATTAATTAAAAGGAAACAAATAATTAGAATATATTAGGCACTCTGATTTCTAATTAGAAGAATGATTACTGACTTTCCAATTTGGGAGGGGGAGAGTGAACAGATATAATTCCCTGAAATAAGAAAAAGCGGGGTCTGAAAGGTACATCTGAAAGCCCATAATGTGACTAGTTTTAATTTATAAGTAAAGGATAAATACAATGTAACTGTTAAGGAAACATGAGAAATTAATAATATTCAAGCCCTAAGCTGTGGTTAGTGAAATTTTGCTACATGAAGTAAAAACTCTTGGAACTATAATTTACTATTGTTTTGAGTTTTGATTACAGGGATAGTGTCTTGTCATGAAGTCAATAGTAGAAAATTGCATGTGCTGCAGTCTGAGACTTGATACAAGTGGATAGCAGTCCCAATGGAAAGCTGGGGAAATGACCTTGACATAGTCTAAGGTAGGAACCTCTTCACTCAGTTTCTCCATCGTGCTATTTCCCTTCTGAACAGGAAATTTCCCCACCTGGTTAATCTTGAATCTAGCTTTTGAAACCCTGTGATTACATGATTGTCTGAAAGATATGACTCATGTTGGGAATCAAACAGAGCTAAGGAAGTTTTTCTCCTGTTATTGTATATGTCACATAAATCTGTGCTCTTCTTGGGACAAGTTTTGACATTGTTATAACTATGTCTCTCCTCTTCCCTTCATAGCAAATTTCTATCATCAGGGCAGTAGAAGTTTTATAAGTAAGTACAATACAAAATTTATTAATTAATTGATTGATACTGGAACATCTCTGAGTTACTAAAAAAGATGCTATAAGATCCTATATAGGATCCTATAGGAGCATGAAAAATCTAACAATTTTACTCTTTTTGTGGTCAAGATATAATAGTGGGATGATATCCTCCAAAAGGATAATTAGACAAAGATGGAATGTAAAAATATTTGAATTAAATGGAATAGTAAACTTTAAGAAAGCAACAATATCTGATTTTTTTTCTAAAAACTATACACATACACATATGATTGGCTTCTAGATGTAACTAGCATGGAAATTCAAACTTTGAGTATGTTTTGGGAATAAATACTTAAAATTGGATTAAGGATTTTACATATAAAATTGCATTGATAGTTGCAAAGAAAATAAAATTACTTTTCCATTTTAAAGTGTCTATCTGATAATTTTAAAAGACACAAGAATTCATTTTCCAGTTAAACTCTTTAATTTTTAAAGATTCTTATATCAAGTACAAGATTTAGGTCATAATAAAAAAAGAGCAAGTTGTATATAAAAACTGAAATTTTCTGAAGTCTCAAATTTGGAGAACCAGATTTAAGAGACTGTACTAAATTACATTAAGTCTTTTCTTATTAGCGGATTATAGCAGAATCATTCAGGAGCCTTTACAAAGTGATTTGGAACCAAAGAAGCAGGGCTCCCTTCAGAGCTGCCCTTAAAACAAGGTCCATTCCACAATGTCTAAGAGAAAATCAAGGAATAAACAACTCAAGACAAAATATGAAGATTAAACAATGGAGGGTATTGCTAGGATACAGGGACTTCATGTTAATTAATATTTTAATAAAATTTTAATAAAATTTAATAAAATCATCATTTTATTACTTTGTCCTATTGTTTTACTGTGTTTATGTTTAAATTTAAGTTTTCTTGGTTGCTTTGTGACATGTAAATCTCCCATCTCAAAATTAGCAATCTCTAGTTTGATCTGCAACTTTACTTATATAATTGTGATTATAAATATATTTTTAAAACATTATAGACTAGTAATCAGTGTGGAATCCTCATGGATCAAAAGGGGGAAATCTTGGAAATTAAGAGGATTGGAGCAGCAAAGTGATAGTGGGAATTGAGTGAATACATAAATTACATTTTGTGACTCAATTCTGAAGCTAGCTCAGTTCCCTTTCTATTTGATTATTTAGTCCAATTTCTATCTCATCTGGGAAAAAAAAAACTTTATTCACTTATGGGAATTGTGAAAGGACCTTATTACATTGTTTGAACCTAGTCCTATGTGTCTGAGAAGTTAGAGTACCTCTCTCTGTTGCTTAGAGACCCTTAACTAAGGACCTAGGTTATACTGACCAGAAATCCAGTCAGATCCTAAGATAGATGCAAGTAATTTTCACAATTATACATCTTAAGCAACGTCTTATCTGAAAATAGCTATTGTTGTCCCATTCCTTTGATTTATTCAAAGACATTTGGAGAAAGTGGGACCCTTATTGTTCTGATTTCAGGGAATTGTACTTGTTCACTATCCCTCTCCCAACTTGCAAAGTCCCTAATCATTCTTCCATTTAGAAATCAGATTACTTTACATTATTTTACATTATGTTGATTAGTCGTTTCCTTTTAATTAATTGACCGTATTTGATTGATTGTTTTTAATGTATAAAAATCTGTCTCCCCCTATATTTGGGGTCCAGTGCCAAAACTGAGGAAGTCTACTGCTCCTGGTTTGTTGAGCAATTGTTAGGCATTGCTTTAAACCTTTGTTTTCTCAATCATTTTATCTTTCACCTGCTACAACCCAGCAAAGGAAATTAAGAAAGGGCAATCAAATATATAGGGGAAAGATCAAGAGAAAATCCAGAGGAAAAAAATATTCAAATGGAAAAAGTGGTTAACAGTGTCAAAATGCTACAGAGAAGTTACAAAGGATAGGACTGAAAAATGCAATTTAATTATTAAGAGATCATCAGGATAGCTAGATGGCACAGTACATAGAGCACCAGCCCTAAAGTCAGGAGAACTTGAGTTCAAATTCAGCCACAGACATAACTTAATAGCTAAGTGATTCTGGGCAAGTCACTTAACCCTAATTGCCTTGCCAAAAAATTATTATTATTATTAAGAAATTATCACACAATAAAATCAACTCTACCAACTCCTTTAGTTATCACACAGGATGGTCAGGATTCAGGTCCCAGGGAGTGACATTGGTGGTCACAGTCAATTAGGAGTAAGTAGTGTTACTTTGTAGAGTGGGGTCACAGAGTAATAGGGATATCTTGTCAATCAAAATGTATCTTTCTCTTTACTTAAATAGAATGGACATGTTCATACAAACAAGATAATTTCTTTATCTCAGACTAGTGGTTTCTGAAAATTCACCAGCGTGTCTTTGTCTATCCCTCATTATAAAATGCCATTTGCACTAAGTGCTTCAGGCCACTTATTTCTAGCTGAAAGAGCTGCTTCTCTTGGATATGTACTCTCATCCTTCCTAGTACCAGGACATTAAAAAACAAAACAAAACAAAAGCCAGGCAGGGTCAATTTGTCTATCAGATCTATTTGTATCCAATCAATATATTGTAATATTTAGATAGGCCAAATGTGGGGACTCAGGATCTTTCTTGATTGGATTACAATGTAATTTGCTTATTCATTCTTCCATTACCTCATGATTCCATTTATGGTAAGAATGTCAATACTGATATGATTCATATCTTCCTGTAGTATGCCAACTCATTGGTAACTGAAGAAGCTCCCATTTAACATACCAAAAGTTAATCCAAAAACAATTCTCTTAACACTCTCTGCCCCCTTTTCTGCCACTATTACTGAAGAATTAGAAAAGGGGGCACACAGGATTAAGGGATATTTGTTTTAATTCAAGGGTTGCCAGAGCCAAATGATTCATTGCCTGGTTTCCAGCTTATTCATGGCAGACCTCTATGTACTTAGCTAGGCTGACCTTCAGACAGTAGACACAATCTTAAATCACTGTACCCAAATTCAAATTCAGGCAGATTCTATCAACCTAGAAAGGCTTCCCTGGAATAGTGTTCAAGAAACCAGGGATACTTCGTGTGATGAGACAACATCAAAGGTGTGCTTATGGATGATTCTACTCCTGGATAGGGGAAAATATAAGAACTCCTGAATCCATAGCTGGATTTAATTTAACTTAACTTGATCTCCAGGGTTTACAATCCTAGACTACTGAGATTGGTTTTTCCAAAGATGATACTTTTTTTATTAAAGCTTTTTATTTACAAAACATAAATATGGGTAATTTTTCAACATTGACCCTTGCAAAACCTTTTGTTCCATATTTTCCCCTCCTTCCCCCCAGCCTCTCCTCTAGATGGCAGGTAATCCAATACATGTTAAATATGTTAAAATATGTTAAAGTTAATATATGTAATATAAATATGTAATAAATAACATATTTATACAGTTCTCTTGCTGCACAAGAAAAATTGGATCAAGAAGGTTAAAAAAAACTGAGAAAGAAAACAAAAAGCAATCAAACGAGAGAGAGTGAGAATGTTATGTTGTGGTCCACACTCAGTTCCCACAGTCCTCTCTCTGGGTGTAGATGGTTCTCTTCAAAAGATAATACTTTTCTCATTTTTCTGTTTTAACTTGAGATCTTATCTTATTCCCAGATGAAGAGCTCATAGGGAAGGGAGAGAGGAGAGTAATAGTCTACAAATATCTAATTTGTAGAATTTCTTCCATTTCTGTTTCATATTCGTTTAGGTAAATGAGATTACTTGCTATTGTTAACCAGTATTTGATTGGAAGGGGCTAAATTGGTAAGAGTAAGCTAAGAGTTACCCTTCCCCTTAGGCAGCAATCAGGAAAGCAACTTTCATTCTGAATCACTAAATACTGTGTCTCTAGAGATATTTGAAGGATGGCAGATAGATACACCTCTTAGAAACAGGAGAGATCACTCATTCAGGTTCTGAAGTTTCTGGGTCCTGGATTCTACCTCCTTGTCTCTTCTCTCCTTCCCTTAAGGTTGCTGGTAGTATAAGTATGCAAAAGTGGGCCAGACAGATCATAACTATCCATGACATCTGCATATATATATGCAGATGTCATGGATAGTTATGATCTATATGATATATATATATGTTTTATATATACACATATATATATATAGAGAGAGAGAGAGAGAAAGTTCCACATACCTATTCAAAATATCTCATTCACACATTTCTGTACATTGCCAATATGGAAACTGGTTTTGCTAAACCATGTAAATGCTATAAGGCTTTTCATTTTCTTTCTTTTTTTTAATTTACATGGCAGGGAGGGAAGGGGATAATGAAAGGGAGAAAAAAAACAAATGCTCATAAAGTAAATAAATGCCTTTTTAAAGTAAAGCCTATGAGATACCTATGTTATATCTATGATAGGAATCCAGCCCCTCAATCTATTTAAGGGTCATCTCTACTGATTGAAACTAGATGGAGAGTGGCAAGTATCAAATCTCACCTCCTTCATAATGCTTTTTCTGGTCCTTCCATATGCTGATATCCACCAAGAAAATTATCTTGTCTATACTCACATCTGTACAGGTTACCTTCTTTAATAGGATATAAGCACTTTGAAGATAGGGACTGTTCCATATTTGTCATCATATCCCCAGAAGCTGGAATAGTGGATAGGAATAAATACTGGACCCATAATTTCATTGGCATTGGCAACTCCCGGATGAGGAAGTTCTATCAATGAAGATGAGCACTTTTTCTATATACCACGGTTTTAGAGAGTTCTCAGAATACTGTGACTTAAGTGTGTGTGTATGTGTGTGTGTGTATGTGTGTGTGTGAAAGTCAGTATGAGGCAAAGGCAAAACTTGAACTTATGATTTTCCAGGTCCAAGGTTAGCTTTTTATCTTCTATGCAATGTTGACTTTCATAAATGCTTTTAATAAATGCTCATTGTTTGATCCATTTAAACAACCAGAAGAAATTAATTAACCATATTGCTAAAGAAAGTGGGGATCTGGGAATGCTTTACAATGGAACTTTCCTTAATGTCCTTTCTGCTATGGGAGGACATTCTCCATCCTATCCCACTGACAAATAAGACTTAGTACTTATTTTTTTCCACTTTCAGATTATTCTAGCATGTCATTCTGATAGTCTAAAGTCACTTTATTTTATTTTATATTTTACATATAATTGCACTTATATAATATATTAGTTTATAAGATCTTTTATGTATTTTAGAACTAGAAGAGACTTCAAAATATCTCATTCACACATTTCTGTACATAGCCAATATGGAAACTGGTTTTGCTAAACCATGTAAATGTTATAAAGCTTTTCATTTTCTTTCTTTCTTTTTTTTTAAATTTACATGGCAGGGAGGGAAGGGGATAATGAAAGGGAGAAAAAAACAAATGCTCATAAAGTAAATAAATGCCTTTTTAAAAATAAAGCCTTTGAGATATTAAAAAGAAAGCAAAGAAATATTCATTTTACAAAGGTAGAGACTCAGAAAGAAGTGACTTGCTCAAAATCACAGTGCTAGTGAGTAGGCAGTGCCAAAAGCCACGTCTATATCTAGTAGCCACACAACCTCAGGTAAACAATTCAAAGGACAGGGTTTTTGTTTTGTTTTAGCAGGATAGGGGCATGTAAAGTCAATGAATTGGTGAGCCTCATTTTTCCACTGAATTAACCAAACTGACCAGTTGCTTTAACATAGTAGAAGGGCAACTCAAATTGGGTGCTTTTCTTCCTGATGACTTTGCCAATGAAGGTACCAACACAGCAGGTTTTGTAATGTTTGCTTCCTTGTTGGATTCATTCACCCTGGAGACTGGCAGACAAGCTAACCAAGCCACAAGTGGGTCCTCCCCATCTCTTGGAAATTCACCAAACTGTTGACCCAACTCAGACAGCTGGGGCAGAAAGCCATCTAAGTAGTCCTGCCTGCAAAAGGGACTGGACGGCACAATGGAAAGAGAACAGGTTAGATGAGATTCAAGGATTTTTTACCTGGAGTGCTGAACTATTTAAAAATTATTATTTTGATAACTTTGTTTCACTGTAATTGATTCCCTTTGTAAATGCTACATTTTTAAAAAATTTTATCCCTTGAAAAACAATGTATTGATAAGGGGTCTATAAGTTTCAGCAGAATGTCAAAGGGGTCCCTCACACAAAGAAAGTTAAGAACCCCCAAACTAGATCATCCCTGAGATCTCTTCTAGTTTTCACATGCTAGGATTCTCACTCACCAGTTTCTTTCTTCCTTGAAAAAAAAAAAAAAAAGGGCAGCTTTGAAATCCTGGGAACTTGAGAAGACAGACCACTCAAAGGGATATAGAGACAGGAGAAGGACATAGAAAAAAAGAGGCAGGGACCCCAAAAAAACAGGCTCCAGCCTTCACAGTTTTACCAAGAGCTGGCTTTCTCTTGGCAAATGGGGTTATTCCAGGACAATTTACTTCCCCTCTGGGATCAGTGATGCTATTTCCTAACTTTGGGAAAATTTAGCATCTGAAAGGCCTATTTTTTTTTTCCCAGCAGTAAGATTGAAGTGTCTCTATTTGAAAACTCTACCACGGTATTATTTAATTCAAATTGAGGACAGACTAGCTTCCTGGCAAGTTTGTGAAGCAAACTGACTGTGCAAAGATACAGACTACTGACCTAAAGTGGCAGAAAACCATTTTAATCATCTCAGTCCCAGCTAGGACATCCTCCGCACCACCCATATTCCAGGATGAATTTGAAATTGGACAACCCCCCAGGACTGAGGGCAGAGAGGTTATTGGTAGGCAAGGCAAGCTAAGGCAAGAGGATTTATTAAGCATTTACTCTGTGTTACTGTGCTACATAGTAGATATACAAATAAAGACAAAAAGAAAGACAGTTTCTGGCCACAATGAGGAAATTGAACACATCAAAGGGAGATAAAATATGAAAGAAAGGACCTTAGGGGAGGGCTTCCAGAATGGTGTGAAATGCATTCAGAGAGTAAGAAGCACACTCAGAAAGGGAATAGGAGGGGAGGCAGGTGACAAGGAGCTTCAATTCCAAAGCACTATTATATTCTTGTGCTAAGTCTTAGAAGAAGGAAATGGCAAATCACTCCAGTTTCTTTGCCAAGAAAACCCCAAATGGAGCCAAAATGAGCCTGAAATAACTGAACAACAGCACAGCAAAAGGTCTTAGAACCAAGTGAAAAATGAAACATGGAAATAAATTGTGTTGTCTTGGCAAAATGGAAAGACATTTGCACTAGCATTCACAGAATTAGACATGTAGAGCTGGAAGAGATCTTAGAAGTTATCTAGACCAATCCCTTCATTTTACAGATGAGGAAACTGAAGCCCAAGTAGGTGAAATGACTTATGCAAAGACATAATGGTAGTAAATGACAGAGACAGGATTTGAACTCAGATCCTTGGATTCCAAAGGCAATACTTTTTCCAATGTTTTCAAGTTCTTGATTCTTCAAGTAAGAATAGATTGATGGATACATGGATGGATGAATGGAGAGATAATAGAAAGAAGCCCGAATGTAAACAATAGAGATTTTCCAAACAAATAATTTAAAAAATGGATAAAAGTGAAATAATTAAAGATAAACAGATTGATAATAGGTAGATCAGGGCTTCTTAAATTTTTTCTACTCATGATCCCTTTTCACCCAAGAAATTTTTACTTGATCCCAGATATATAAGCATATAAAATAGGGATACAAATCACACATTTAGTGATCATAAATCATAATTATACAACCCCCCTATTCAATTATGAAACCCCCATATGGAGTCACAAACCATGGTTTAAGAAGTAAGGAGATAAAATATGTTTGGAAGAATTGTACATGTATAATCTATATCAGATTGCTTGCTATCCTGGGTAGGGAGAATGTGGAGGAAGGAGGGAGAAAAATTTGAAACACAAAGTTTCACAAAGACAAATGTTGAAAACTATCTTTGTATATTTTTAGGGAAATAAAATATCATTCAAAAAACTCAGAGATAGATAATAAAGAATAAACAAATAAACTGATAAGAGAGATAGAGAGAAAGAGCTTATAAACTCTTATAAACTTTATAAGATAAAGTGGTCATTATGTGCCACAACCTGTCTTATAGAGAATACAAATAAAAACAGACAAAATAGTTTCTGTCCTCAAAAGGAGATTACATTTTAATTGGGAAAGTGGCAAGTTAGGAAGGGAAGCATATATCTTATATCTCTGAATTTGTGACATTCTGTGCTTTTTTTTTTCTTGGGGACTAGATGATCTAGTCTCTTACTATTCTGGGTATTATATGGCTACACCCTGACACAGGTGATGGCAGATCTGTAACTGGGACAGAAATGTGCCCAAATAAGCCAAGGAAGAAAAAAGAAGCTCATCTCTGAGGTCAGAGCTAACAGAGCTTCACCTAAGGCAGCAGAAAGCCCAGTGGAGTTAGAATTTAATTTGGAAATATGGCCTCAGTGATTAGCTACAGTGTAGGCTGAGTTACCCTAGTCCTACCACAGCCTCCTCACCCTGGAACTTCTTTCAGCTCCTTCAGACCTCTTAATGAGGTCCTCCTGGAGCCTCCATTTTGAAGCTAGACATCCTTTCTTCCTTCCTCGATCTGCTACCGACTCTCTGGGTTTTGTCGCCATGCCTGGTCTACTTTCTTATCCTGAAAGTATCTTCATCCCCTGTGGCCTTCCAGAGCATTCTTCCACCCCTGAGGACCTCTTCCCCTACTCATGAGTTCCTCCAGAACCTCCATTGCTCAAGTGGGTAGTTCATCATCCCTCTCCTACCTATTTCTGAATCATCACCATCACACCAGAACTTCCCCACCCTTGCCCCCTGTTTTTCAGCTCCCTTTCATGTGTTGTTTTTCCCTCTTTCCCTTTTCAGGCTCCTTCCCCAAGCATGTAAGCTCCATGAGGGCACGGACTATTGTGCTTTTTGCTTTTATATATATATATATATATATATGTATATGTATATGTGTATATATATATATATATATGTATATATATATATATATTGCCCAGTGCCTAGCACAATGCTTACAGCAATATAAGGCATATAGCATATAGCAAGTAGTTAACAAATGTTTGTGAACTTGACTTGAGGGAAATGTTAAGAGAGGGGAGAGGGACTGGTCCTGGCTTAATGACAGTTCATTTTCAGTGCCCCAGGTGGAATCTATAGAGTTGAGAACTGAATCCTAGAATTTGCAACTGAAAAGTTCCTGAGTGATCATCTTTCCATTATCCAGAGGAGGAAACAGAGACCCAGAAAGATTCTTGTCTCAAACACTTACTAGCTATGAGACCTTGGATAAATCATTTAACCCTGTCTACCTCAATTTCCTCATCTATAAAATGATCTAGAGAATGAAATGGCCAACTACTCCAGTATCTCTGCCAGGAAAACTCCAAATGGAGTAACAGATACAACTGAAATAACTCAACAACAACAAATTCGAGATGCCTACAAAACATGTAGTTGGCAACCCTGAATAGGTAGCTGATGATAAAAGATGAACTCAGGAAAGGATAACTGAGTCCTTGGGAGCTAATGAGAAAACCAAGAGAAAAATTATAGAGGGAAGAGAATAGGACCTACGAGCAGAGTCCTAGGCAACACCCATATATAAGCACAAGTCCTGGGTATGCCCATGGGGACACTGATAACAATGGTCCAGCCAGGGAGACTGAGAAGGAACAATTAGAGATACCAAAGTCACATACACCCAAGGAGGAGAAAGTCTAAGAGGAAGTGGAGGTAAATAGTGGCCAAAGCTACACAGAGTTCAAATAGGGATAAGGTCTGAGAAAAGGCTATCAGATTTAGTAATTAAAGGATCAGGGGTCAAAAGCTATTCCCTAAAAGGTAAATAATCATAGGATATAATCAAAAATATCTCAGAGGAATTGCAAGCTATTACAAATATAGGAAAGAATGTTACAAATCACAAATAACAAAAGAAAAAATCCAAACAAGTCTGACATTTCCTGCCCACATCTTAGACAAAGATCACCAAGATAGGAATAGTCATTGTTGGAGAGATTGGGAAAAGGCAGGCAATCTAATCCACAGTTGGTTAAGCCATTCATTGTTCCAAGTATTTTGTAAAGCAATTTGTAACTATGCAAAGAAAATGACTCAAGTGCCCTTAATCTTTGACCCAAAGATTCCACTGTTACCTCAAAAAGGTCAATGATAAAAAGAAAGGTCTCAAATACACAAAAGTATTTATAGCAGCACTTTGGATGGTAGTAAAGAATTGGAAGCATAGTAGATACACACTGACTGGGGGATGGCTAAAGAAATTGAGGACCATGAACATAATGGAATATTACTGCACCATAAGAAATGATGAATATTAAGAATTCAGAGGAGCATGAGGAGCCTTGCTTGAACTTATGAAGAAATAAACAGAACCAGAACTATAATCTATGTAACTACAGCAAAGTGAGGACCAATAATAACAGCAAAACAATTGAAGCTAAATACTGTGAAATTAGTTTGACCAAGCTTGGCCCCAAAGAAAAAAAATGAGAAGGTACCTCCCTGATAAGGGGGAAACAAAGGCAGATAATGTCAGACTTTTTCCAAGTGTTTATTAGTTTTGCTGAGCAGTTGTTTTTTTCTTTCTCTTTTTTCCTTTTTTGTTGAAGAGGATCTAAGTTCCCTTTTCAGTCCTAATGACAATAAGATGGCTTTCTGTGAGAGAGCATGGGGGTAAGGGAAAATATAAGTGATAGAAAAACAAGATAACAATAAAATTGTTGTTATTGTTCACTTGCTTTTCAGTCAGTCACATCTGAGACCCCATTTGGGGTTTTCTTGGCAGAAATATTGGAGTAATTTGTTATTTCTCCAGTTTATTTTACAGATGAGTAAACTGAGGCAAAGAGGACTAAATAACTGTGCCCAAAATTACACAGCTAGGAAGGGCTTGAAGCTACATTTGTACTCAAGAAGATGAGCCTTCCTGACTCAAAGTCCAGTGCTCTATCCATATCACCATCGAGGTAACTAAAAAAATGTAAAGGACGACAACAACAAAAAGGAAAGCATTGGGAACTTTGGAGAGAGCAGTTTGAGTTAAGAAGGGACAGAAACCAGATTGAAAGAATTTAAGAAGTGGGAAATGAAGGAAATGGAAGCAATAAGCATAACTAATTTTTTAATCAATTAAATGTATAGTCTACATTTATAACAAGATTTTTGTTTTCTTTTTTCAACTGGAGGAAGAGAAGGGAGAGAAGGTTATTTTTTCTTAATTGAAAACAATAAAAATTAATTTTAAGAAAGATGAATAGTCATGGAAAACAAACTCCCACATTGTCCACATCTAAAAAATATGCATCTCAATTAGCATTCTGAAAGACTTTTTTCTATTAGTGTGGTTATGAAAGGGGGGAGACACATAGGACAATAGTTTGAAGGCAAGGCGGGACCTAGTGATGATTCTTTAATATAATGGACACATTTGTAAGTAGTAGAAAAGAAACCAATGAATAAAGAAATATTAAAGCCTGGAGAGGGAGGGGAGAAGATGATTGAAAATACAAATTTCTAGAAAAGATGGAAGAGGATGGGATCCAAAGAAGAGGTTTCAGGGAAAGCAAGAGATAGCCACCTCTTCATAAGGGACTGAAGGAAGAGAGAGTAGAGGGTAATTTTGAATTGATTTAAAGTAAACTATTTCAGATTCACTAGGAGGCTTCAAAATGCATAGAGAGCTGAGCCTACAGTCAGGAGGACTCATCTTCATGAGTTCAAATACAGCCTCAGACCTGTAAGTCTCTGGGCAAGTCACTTTACCCTGTTTACCTCAGTTTCCTCATCTGTAAAATGAGCTGGAGAAGGAAAATGGCAAACCACTCCAGTATCTTTGCCAAGAAAACCCCAAATGAGGTCACAAAGAGTTGGACACAACTGAAAAACAAGTCAACAATGACAAAATGTAAACCTAAGGAGAAGATGCTCATAAGAGATAACCACAAATTTTCAAGGTCAAGATCCTCTGCTACAGAGAGGTGGAGGATTGGATAGGATACAGATGACTTAGAGGACAGGAAAAAACAGCCCTGTGAAGTCTGCAAGCTGTTTAATGTATATTTTCTCATTTGAACCTCACAACAACCCTTTGAGGTAGGTACCAACAGGTAAGGATTAAAGGTAGGATTTGAAGTTACATTTTCCTGACTTCAAGTCCAGAGTCTAGCTGCTGCATTTCATTGCTCAGCTCAGTCAATAGTTCATCCAACTGTACATTATAAACTGCAATATATATTTTTCAATCATTTGGTGTCTCTCATATAGATTAGCAGGCCAATCTCCTTCAACTGGCCCTGGCTTCCACTGAAAAGGTCCTGTAGTGTCTAGGGCTAGAAGTAATTGTTATTGATTTATCTGTGATGACATTTGAAGATATCTGCAAATAGGAACATTTGGAGGGCTTTACTGTGAATGAATGAATGAAAAAGCATTTATTAAACACTTACTCTATGCAATTCATTGTGTTGCTTTGGTAAAATAAATAAAATAAAAAAGTAATACAGTCCCTCTCCCCAAGAGGCTCATATTCTAATAGGGAGAGACAACCCATAGAGGAGGCTTAGCCTTTGTAGTTTTTCACTTTATTTAATGTTGTTTTCATCATTAACATCACCTCACTTTCTGATGTTGAGCCACTTGACAGTGCCAAGGTCTTTTAGTAATGAGAGCATTCTTTTGCAGAGTTTCAATAAAAACATGGCTGCTGAGAAGGCAGGACCTGAGACTCCTGCAAAAGAAATTGCCAGGTAGCATCTCCACAAGGCTTGTTTCCCTGGATTATTACTCAGAGGCCAAGGTGGAAACAGGGTCAATAGGCTGGGAGACGATGCTGTTCCCAAAAGCTCTTGGATTTACCTGCTCATACATGGCTGTTGGTGGGGGTAGCGGTAGCAAGGATGCTGAATCCTCAAGGATTGCCCCCCATATGGTGGCTACAGGTGGCAGGCTGGAAGCCCAACTGGTAATATGATGGGGAAATTGGGTTTGCCCAGAAATGGCATTATCTGTAGGGAATCCCTCTTCCATGTGGACTTTGTACAGGATATGGTATAGCAGGCAAATCTTTGTCAAGCTCACACTTCCCTAACCAGAGGTTATCAATAATCAGACAATAATTGGTGAACAAAATTATGCCTAAGATTGCACTGATCTTGTATGATATGACTTAACATATGCAGGAGAGACTCTCTGTTTGAGAAGGGCCTCTAAGTCTGCTTTCTGCTCCACAAATCAGGTCTCGTTGAATTTAGGAAGGCACTGATCTTTATTAGGTCTTAGCTCAGTGCTGTGGAAAGTGCATCAAACTCAGTCACAAAACATGAGTTAGAACCCTGTCTCTATTACTTACTTCCCTATGACCTTGAATAAGGCCTCAGTCTCCTTTTCTGTAAAATGAGAGATTTGGACTCAAAGCCCCTTCCAACTCTAGCGCTAGGCACAGATCAGAGCCTTAACTACCCTGCTCCCCACCCCAATTTGGAGTTTCTGCAGAATAAACATACAGCTTAATTCACAGACTCCTCAGGTTAGGAACTCTAGTCTGTGAGTTCCTGTTAACCAAGAGATGCTTGTACCTTGTGAATGAGGCACAAATGCGCTTTGGGCCCCTTTTTCCTTTGCAAATCTGAGGCTTGCTGAGGAAAATTAATTATCTGACCTTCAAACGTACCAGATGACGTTCTGTGGAAAGGCCTCTGCTTGTCACAGAGAAACCAATGATAAATATAGGACCTGGAGCAATTTCTCAGTGAGATTTCATGTCAGTATTTTAATAATCGTTGAGAAGAGCCCTGGGAACCAATTACAAAAGTAGGGCAATTTCCCTAAAACTACCTGGTCTCCAACCCAGGGAACTTGTCAGCATTTAACACTGATGTAACCAGATGGATTCTAATAGTTTTGCCCAATCATTAAATGAACCAATTTACAATTTCTCAACAACAATAATAATAATAATAATAACAGCTCACCGTTCTTTCAATATTTAACAATCATAACTCATGGTTTTATAATAATACTTGTTTTCAACAAACTTTTTTTTTTGGCTGAGGCAATTGGGGTTAAGTGACTTACCCAGGGTCACACAGCTAGGAAGTGTTAAGTGTCTGAGACCATATGTGAACTCAGGTTCTCCTGACTTCAGGGCTGGTGCTCTATCCACTGCACCACCTAGCTGCCCCTCAACAAATTTTCTTTACAACCAAAAGGGTAAGTATTACAACTGAAAGGAAAAGTATTATGCCCATTTTAGAGATAAATAAATGGAAGCAAACACATTAAGTCACTTACTTAGGGTCACACAGCTAGGAAGTGTCAGGGCCTAGATTGGAACTCGGGTTTTCCAGGACCCCAGAAGGTACATCACTCTGTGCACTGTCCAGTAGTCTTTCTATTTCTCCAACACAAGGAATTTCATTTCAGGCTTCCAAGGAGGCAGAGACTCTTGTGGAGAGAGAGCACATGCAATGGACACTTTAAGTGGATTATACTTTCCTTCAGCTTTGACCAGAAACACTTGTTTCTCAGTACCCGTGTGGTATTGGGTGGTCAGTGGTGGGCAATGTTCCCACTAAAATTTTTGAGGAATTAACTGGAAAGACTGAGTGTATATGAGCCTTGTTCAGTTAAGTTCAGCTAAGCTGACAGTCTAGCTCCTATGATAGCGACCCTGACTCCAGAAGGATAGATGATCTGGTCCAGAAGGGCCCAAATTCGTGACTCTGAATTCAGTTCATTTTTTCACTGCACCAAGCCAAGGCCTAATAAGAATCAATGCTTTTCCAAGTTCAAAAAGCAGCCTTAAAAACCCTTCTCCAATAAAGAATCACTCCTGCACATGTTAAGATCAGATTTCTTGATCAATGCAAACTGAAATACAAGGTTGTTTAATAATAGCCTTCCAGTGAGAGACTGAGTTATCACAGATAGCTTTCCCAGGCCTGAGCACTCGTGCAGACCACATCCTCTTCAACAACCTAAGAAAGCAAAAGCCAAGAACAGGGTCACCCAAGGAGTTTCCTTCTCTACCCCTACTCCCAAGCTCTTCCACACTCTTCCATCCCATTCCACATTCACCTTCCTAATCTCAACTGGAACCTGTTTTCTTCCCATCACTCTTTCTCTCCTCTCAATCCACTCTCTCACACTCTTCATAGTGACTGTTCCAAATTCAAGCTCTTCAACCACCTCCACCCCCTCTCTCAACAGATGATCTCACCTCCTACTTGAATGAGAAAATCAAACTGGTTCAAGCTCTCTTATCTCCCCTACTTTGTCCTTCCACATTCTGTTATGTCTTCCCACTTGTCTCCTTTGCTCCAGTCTTAGAGGCCCAAGGCCAGCCAGATCTCCTGGAGATGAATAAAGAAATCAATTAATCAATAATCAAACATTAAGAATCAGCTGTGTCATAGGTACTATGCAAAGCATTGAAGATAAAGAAACAAAAGTGAAATTGTTGCAGCACCAGGGGATTTCTATTCTACTGGGGAGATAAGGAAGTAGAAGTTTGGGAGCAGGAGCACCCGTGCAGGCCACATCCTCTTCAAGAGTAGGAGAAAACTGAAATTACGGAGAGGAAGAACAGTGTCCTAGAAGTGCATGGATCACAAGGAAAAAGGAACTGAACAGGATAGAGCAAACTCTCAAGGAGAAGTGGTTGCTGGGGGATGGGGGCAGAAGAATTTCAATGTGGGAGCAATGAACATCCCAAATTCAGCTCCTGGCCCTAAGGGTCAGTGGGATGTAAGAGAAGGAGCAGCCAGGTATAAAGAGAGGCTGTCGCTTCAAAAGAAACTTGGATTTCAATAAGTGATAAAGATGGAAGGATTGTGAAAGGAAATGACCCAAGATGAAGAGGAACCTGAAAATAAGGGATGCTTCAGGAGATACAGAGAAAGGAAAGGCAGAAAATTACAGAGGCAAGGGAGGATTAGAGATAATCCTAATAGGGAAGAGAATATGAGTTTGGCCAAGCAAAGAATCTAGGAAGAAGACCAGTGGCAGGGGAGATAGTACAATCTTAGATGCAATAAGGAATGGGTGGGTTATGGCCTTCCTTGCCCTTTCACCCTATGTCACTAGTGACCAAGCTCCCAAGCCTTCTTCTGGGGTTTCCTTCCTTCTGATCTTCCAGAGGAACTTGATTTAACAGAGGATCATGCATGAGACACAACAGAGGATCTTCCCAAGCCACCCCAGGTAGCAACTAGTATCCACATCCAAGTGCCAGTGCTTGCAACAAAGCCCTATTACCCCTCCCAGGTACAACTCTGCAGAGCTCTAATATTCTACAAGGGCAAATGGGATTGTATTAACAAATGGGGCAACTGTAATGTTTGAAAAAACAAAATGTTGCTACAGCTTTCAAGATCCCAGCAGCTTGGTAAAGACATTCTCTTGACCTATGTGGTATCTGGTCTAGAACCCCAACTGATTCAACAATTCAATTCAACAAGAATTTATTGAGCTCCTATTCAGGACAAGGGCCTGTGCTGGGAATGGGAAAACAAAGATGGAAAGTGAGAAATAGCCCCTGTCCCTAAGGACCATATGCTCCACCAGGGTCTCCATAGGAGATGGCATTTCTACTGTGTCTTGGGGAAGCTCCCAAAGGAGGGAGGGCACTCCTATGCAGCAACACTGAAGTATGAGAAATAATGTCGAGTCCCAGAAATGGAAAATTCATCATTGTGACGAGAACTTAGAATTGGTAAGGGAAATGATATGAAGTGAGCCTAGAAAGTGAGGTGGAAAGCAGATTGTAGAGGGCTTTAAATGCCAAGCTGAGAAGTTTGTGTTTCATTTAGAGAAATAGGTCACTAAAAATTTAAGCAACTAGTGATGCAGCAGAAAGAAGTAAAATCTATCAGAAAAAGCTACATCCAAATCCTGCCTTAGACATTAAGTTTTATGATTCTGGGCAAATAATTTAACCATCTATGTGGCTCAATTGCTTCATCTGTAAGATGGGAATAATAATAGCACCCATTTCACAGGGTTGTTGTGAGGATCAAATGAAATATCATATTTAAAGTGCTATATTAACATGAATTAATTAGCTGTTATTAATATCTGTGTATAAATAGAGTAGAGCAGCCAGGTGGTACAATGGATAGAGTGCCAGGTCTGGAGTCAGGAGAACCTAAGTTCAAATATGGCCTCAGACACTTACCAGCTGTATGAACTTGAGCAAGTCATTTAATCCTGTTTGCCTCAGTTATTCAATTGTAAAAAGAGTTGGAGAAGGAAATGGCAAACCCTTCCTGTTTCTCTGCCAAGAAAACCCCAACAGTGTTACAAAGAGTGAGGGTGGTGGCTTAGCAGTACCAAACCTAAAAGTATGTTATAAAGCAGTAGTCATCAAAACCATTTGGTACTGGCTAAGAAATAAAGTGGTGGATCAGTGGAATAAATTAGATATACACAACACAATAATCAAGGTTTATAGTAATCTAGTATTTGATAAACTCCCAAACTCCAGCTTCTGAAATAAGAACTCACTATTTGACAAAAATTGCTGGGGAAAATGGAAAATAATATGTCAGAAACTCAGCATAGACCTACATCTCATACCCCATACCAAAATAAGGTCAAAATGGGTACATGATTTGGGCATAGAAGATGATACCATAAACAGATTAAAAGAGTAAGGAATAATTTACCTATCAGATCTTTGGAGAAGAGAGGAATTTATGACCAAAGAAGAACTAAAGAACATTAGGAAAGGCAAAATGGACAACTTTAATTACATTAAGTTAAAAAGATTATGCACAAACAAAACAAAAAGAAACAAGATTAAAAGGGAAGTAGAAAGCTGGGGGAAAATCTTTATAGCCATTGTTTCTGATAAAGGTCTCATTTCTTTTTTTTTTTTTTACATGCTAGATAGGATAAATTATATGACAAATACAATACATGTATACATATCTATACAGTTATCTTACGGCACAAGAAACATCAGATCTAGAAAGAGAAGAAGAAAGAAACAACCTAAGAAGGAAAACAAAATGCATGGAAATATTCACAGAAAGCGTTAAAATGCTGTGTTGTGGTTCACTCTCAGTTCCCACAGGCCTCTCTCTGGATGTATATGACTATCTTCATGGCTGAACAATAGGAACTGATTTGAATCACATCGTTCTTGAAGAGAACCATGTCCATCAAAATTGATCATCATATAGTCTTGTTGCTGTGTATAATGTTCTCCTGGTTCTGCTGATTTCACTCAGCATCAGTTCATGCAAGTCTCTCCAATCCTCTCTGAAATCCTCCTGTTGGTCATTTCTTACAGAACAATAATATTCCATAACATTCATATACCATAATTTATTCAGCCATTCTCCAATTGATGGGCATCTTTTCAATTTCCAGTTTCTTGCCACTACAAAAAGGGCTGCCACAAACATTTTTGCACATGTGGGTCCCTTTCCCTCCTTTAAAATCTCTTTGGGATATAGGCCCAGTAGAAACACTGCTGGGACAAAGGGTATGCACTGTTTGATAACTTTTTGAGCATAGCTCCAAATTGCTCTCCAGAATGGTTGGATCCGTTCACAGTTCCACCAACAATGTATCAGTGTCCCAGTTTTCCCACATCCCCTCCAACAGTTATCATTATCATTTCCTGTCATTTTAGCCAATCTGACAGGTGTGTAGTGGTATCTCAGAGTTGTCTTAATTTGCATTTCTCTGATCAATAGTGACTTGGAGCACCTTTTCATGTGACCGGAAATAGTTTCAATTTCTTCGTCTGAAAATTGTCTGTTCATATCTTTTGACCATTTGTCAATTGGAGAATGGCTTGAATTCTTATATATTTGAGTCAATTCTCTATATATTTTAGAAATGAGGCCTTTATCAGAACCTTTGGATGTAAAAATATTTTCCCAGTTTACTGCTACCCTTCTAATCTTGTCTGCATTCATTTTGTTTGTACAAAAACTTTTTAACTTGATATAGTCAAACTTATCTATTTTGTGATTAATGATGACCTCTAGTTCTTCTTTGGTCACAAATTCCTTCCCCCTCCACAGGTCTGAGAGGTAAACCATCCTACATTGTTCTAATTTGTTTATAATATCATTCTTTATGCCTAGATCATGAATCCATTTTGACCTTATCTTGGTATATGGTGTTAGGTGTGGGTCAATGCCTAATTTCTTCCAGACTAGTTTCCAATTATCCCAGCAGTTTTTGTCAAATAGTGAGTTTTTATCCCAAAAACTGGGGTCTTTGGGTTTATCGAACACTAGATTACAATTGTCATTGAGTATTTTGTTCTGTGAACCTAACCTATTCCACTGATCCACTACTCTATTTCTTATCCAGTACCAAATGGTTTTGGTGACCACTGCTTTATAATATAGTTTTAGATCTGGTGCAGCTAGGCCACCCTCATTTGCATTTTTTTTCATTAATTCCCTTGAAATTCTTGACCTTTTGTTTTTCCAGATGAATTTTGTTGTTATTTTTTCTAGGTCAGTTAAATAATCTCTTGGGAGTTTGATTGGTATAGCACTAAATAGATAGATTGGTTTAGGTAGTATTGCCATCTTTATTATATTCGCTGGACCTATCCAAGAGCACTTGATGTTTTTCCAATTGTTTAGATCTGACTTTATTTGTGTGGAGAGTGTTTTGTAGTTTTGCTCATATAGATCCTGACTTTCCCTTGGCAGATATATTCCCAAATATTTTATACTATCGATAGTTATTTTGAATGGAATTTCTCTTTGTATCTCTTGCTGTTGCATTTTGTTGGTGATGTATAAAAATGCTGATGATTTATGTGGATTTATTTTGTATCCTGCAACTTTGCTAAAGTTGTGGATTAATTCTAATAGTTTTTTAGTTGATTCTCTAGGGTTCTCTAAGTAGACCATCATATCATCTGCAAAGAGTGATAATTTGGTTTCCTCATGACCTACTCTAATTCCTTTAATCTCTTTTTCTTGTCTTATTGCCAAGGCTAGCATTTCTAATACAATATTGAACAGTAATGGTGATAGTGGGCAACCTTGTTTCACCCCTGATCTTATTGGGAATGGTTCCAGTTTATCACCATTACATATGATGTTAGCTGATGGTTTTAAATAGATGCTACTGACTATTTTAAGGAAAAGTCCATTAATTCCTATACTCTCTAATGTTTTTAATAGGAATGGATGTTGGATTTTATCAAATGCTTTTTCTGCATCTATTGAGATTATCATATGTTTTTTGTTAATTTGGTTATTAATATAGTCAATTATGTTAATAGTTTTCCTAATATTGAACCATCCCTGCATTCCTGGTATAAATCCTACTTGGTCATGGTGGGGAATGATTTTCTGTAATCTCTTTGCTAATATTTTATTTAAGATTTTTGCATCAATATTCATTAAGGAGATTGGTCTATAATTTTCTTTCTCTGTTTTTGTTTTACCTGGTTTAGGTATCAGTACCATGTCTGTATCATAAAAAGAGTTTGGTAGGAGTCCTTCATTCCCTATTTTTTCGAATAGTTTATATAATATTGGAGTTAACTGTTTTTTAAATGTTTGGTAGAATTCACAAGTAAATCCATCTGGTCCTGGGGATTTTTTCTTAGGGAGTTGATTAATGACTTGTTCTATTTCTTTTTCTGAAATTGGACTATTTGAGTAATTTATTTCCTCTTCTGTTAATCTGGGCAATCTATATTTTTGTAGATATTCCTCCATTTCACTTAGGTTATCAAATTTATTGGCATACAGTTGGGCAAAGTAACTCCTGATTATTGCTCTAATTTCCTCTTCATTGGTGGAAAGTTCTCCCTTTTCATTTTTGAGACTAACAATTTGATTTTCCTCTTTCCTTTTTCTAATTAAATTAACTAGAGGTTTATCTATTTTGTTGGTTTTTTCATAAAACCAACTTTTAGTTTTATTTATTAATTCAATAGTTTTTTTACTTTCA